>BDUI01001003.1:126418-145136 GCA_002335545.1 Apodemus speciosus
AAAAATATTTTTCTCTTTGTGCAAATAGAGATTTCATGTAAGACCAGGTAAGAACAGAGACAGCAAGATTTTCAACAAATTGTTATGGTACAAAAGGTTGCTAAGAGGTGTTCAATTTAATGGAAACGTAATTTAGCCAGCAATAAATCAGAGTATGCTTAGCTTGTATTYACTCTAATATTTCTTGAGCACCTTCCAGATCCTCCATATTCTAGACATAATTGGCCTCTAAAAACCTTGTGCCGTGRCCATCTGGAAGCATACACTGTGCTCTCCTGCAGGTCAGTCTAGAAATACAGATGCTTCATAAGCTGGACATTTCAATATGGCGCCCATCACATCCAATGCTGTGTTTTAGACTGAAGTTCTGACATGCCCCAGAAAAAGTCAACATCAACAAGGTGGTTGTAATCCAAAGCTGGGGTTACCTAACCAGTCTGGTGGCAGAGAGGAGAGAGGAAAGAGAGAGTGATCAGGATATATTTGGGTCTACCACTTGATTTTCCCATTTACTGCCTATCTGCCTCTTGAGAAGACAAGGTCCATTCTCTGTAAGATGGACACAAAATCATCTGCCTTTCTGGGATGATTTGAGGATTTAGTGTGCTCACAAATAGAAAGCCCTGAGTAAAAAATCTGGCAACCAAACAAGACCAAGCCAAACTCCTTGATCACCTCTACCTTCTTCTCTGTGTAAACATTTTTGCCATTATTTTGTCTGCATGTTGCAGGATATAATTGATGAGGGATGAATCTCAGGAACCAAGAATGGAAAGTGACTTGTAGATCATCCAGTTAGATGATGGTGTGCTGGTCTTCTGCTGACGGCTTTATGTCTGTGACCTTGTCAGATCCTGGAACCATGTATGTCTTCCTCTGCACACGGTCAATGGGAAACTTCAAGCCACACTGTTCCATTGTTTTTCTTCTCTTTATCRGTGTGTGAGCTGARYATCTTAARTGTCACAGATARATAAGAAACCATCCGAAGATAATTTTTTTAAAATTATAATCTGCCCCTCCTGACTACAACTCTCTCCATTTCCCAAGCCAGGCCAATAAAAGGAAATCACAAATCAATGGGTGGCTAACAGATATGAGTTATATCTGTTGTTACGGGTTTGCCTTTAATTATCTTAAAGCTCAGTATGCTCGGGATGAGTTGCTCTATACAAGGCCCTCTAAGCTTCTTTGTATCTGAGTTTAAAATAATAAAGAATAAAATAAAATAGACTAATGTACTCTTTGCCGCCCAKGCAAAATAATKTATGGAAAATCCCTTTAAGGTTTTTTAAAGATCACAAAGAAGGTCTGGATCCGTATTGAATGTGGATAGGCAWCTTTCATCACATTACCTAGATAGCAAGGGCAATAACTCCCTTCTGAAAGAGGCTCTGCCTACTGGTTTCTGCCTATTTCCCTGGATTAAAACATGTGGATTTTCACCTTGAAGAAATAAAACAGTTAGGTTTATGTTTCTTATATGCTCTGCCTCTGATGCCCTTCTCTTTATGATCAATCTGTGCTGTCCCTGAATGAAGCCTCCCTGAGAAATACAGTCATCAAGAGAAGATAGTCAATAGAGAAGTGGGAAGACAGTGCAAGAGAGTCAACTGGGCAGCTGAAGGCTGTATGTGACTTCATGAAGGACTTTTGACCTAATGTATTTTGGGTAATCCATTGTTTTCTGCCTAACTATATCACTTCCAAAAATGGAGTAAATTCATTGCTATTCATGGGGATATGTGGAATGCTACAGTGTATTTGCATGTTATCCAATCTGTATATACAGTAAAATATTATAGATGATAGTAATAGGGTAGAGAAGTCCATGATACTTATCTTAGGAAAACCCAATGATATGGAAACATTGGTAAACCTTTTAGTATTTTGGTTTTTCGAGACAGGGTTTCTCTGTGTAGCCCTGGCTGTCCTGGAATTCACTCTGTAGACCAGGCTGGCCTCGAACTCAGAAATCCACCTGCCTCTGCCTCCCAAATGCTGGGATTAAAGGCATGCACCACCACTGCCTGGCAGTAAGAAGCCTTTCTTAGAGAGCCAGAAACTTGATAGCCACTAAACCGGCTCTGAGCCAGTGACTTTTGGGTTCTTACCTCGTGAATTTGAAGCATTAAATTCAGAGACCACAGAGGGTAAGATTTAGAGAGAAGATTGTTATAGATTCATAAGCAGGAGAGATGGGGAGGGAGCCAAAGCTCCTGCAGAGTTGCAAAGGGTTCCAGGAAATAGGGTACCACCTGGCTGAGAGTACAGATTTGGGTGCTCGGCCACTGACTATACTAGAAATGGGGAAGGAATGAGCTGGTCAGTTCAGCCGGCCCACCCAGGTGTCCAGGTCCTCTCCGTTCCAGTCACATGTGGCCTGCAGGCAGAGTGCTCAGATAGGAGAGGACAAAGACAGGGAGGCAGAGCTCTCCTCTGATATGCTCAGAGCTGCTGCTGTTGGGTTGCTCTACCTGGCCAGTTTCTCTCTCCTGTTCTCATCAAGGAAGCTCTACTACACCATTTCTGAGTGACTTCCTCTAGTCCTCCTTTGAGTTGAGCCTTTGTCATTTTGTGATGTAGCCCCTTTAGCCTCGTGATGCCTAATGTTTGTATACTGAATCTTTGTATATCTGTGGACTTTCAGCTCATGCCTGTCTTAAAACACGTCTCTTATAGGTAGAATGTTATTGAGTTGTTTCATTGATCCCCTTTGAAGAACCTTGCCTTTAAATTGGACTTTTCATTCCTTTGATACTTAATGGAATTATGCTTGAATGGTTTGAAGCAGTGAAGAAGATGGAAGCATCTTCTTTCTATTTCTGTTCACTTATGTTTTTTCTTCATGTATTTTTAAACTCAGTTATTTTTAGAAACCCATTGTTTTTATTTTTTTTAGTCATGTCTCTTTATATTGTTAAGGATTTTTTAGTTTGTTGTTGCTTTGTTTTGTTTTTTTTTTTGTTTGCCTGATAGGAACCACAACATACATCTTTGACACACTGTCAAAGCGCAGCTCAGTATTTCACTAACTCATACAAGCAGGAGCTGGATTTGTATGTCAGTTGGCCTACCTTCACCTTTGCCTTAGCACTAGGATGCTTGTTCGCATTACATCTAGATACACTACAGATCCGTGACATTTGTGGTTTTTACTTTCATCTGCTCTGTCTTGCTTAAAGGGAAAGGCACTGACTCTTAAGTAGTACATTTGTTTTCCCAGATTTGTGCTAGTTAGAGTTGTTATCACTGTGATGGTGCCCCATTGCCCACAAGAGCAACTCTGGAAGACAAAGTTTCTTTTCACTCATAGCTCCACATCTAGTTTATCATCAAAGGAAGTCAGACCAGGGACTCAAGCAGGGAAGGGACCTGAGGAAAGAACTGAAGCAGAGGCACGGAGGAGCCCTGCCTACTGGCTTGCTCTTCATAGCTTATTTAGATTGTATTCTGATGATAGCACCTAGAACAGCCAGCTCATGGGGAGGGTGGCATCAACGACAATGAGCTGAGTCCTCCCATATCAATCATCCGTCAAGAAAAGGCACCACAGGCTTACTCAAAGGCCAACCTAATAAGAACATGTTCTCCACTGAGCTCTTCAAAAACTACCGTAGCTGGTGTGGAGGAGACATAAAAACAGCCAACATGGTGAATGCTGGGTTCATTTGGCTTATACTTCCACCTCACCATCTAATATGTCAAAGGGCATCAGTGTAGGAATTCCGGAGGCAGGAACTGGAGCAGAGGCCATGGGAGAATGCTGCTAATAGGTTTGCTCAGTCAGCCTTCTTTTACATCCCCGCACCATCAGTTGAGTGTTGGCGCAAGCGCAATGGCTCGGCTCTTCAACTTCAATCACTAATTAAGATAATGCGCCACAGGTTTGCAAGTTAATGAAGGCGTATTCTTGCTTTAGTCCCTCTTCTCTGATAACTGTAGTTTGTGTCAAACTGATACATACCTCCGTAAACAAAATCCCTAAAGCCAACTAGGACAAGATACTTACCATTTTAGGACTACAATCCATTCTTTCTGAAGGATCTTAGCTCCCATCTGGCTTCAATCCCTCTATACTCTAGAATCTCCTCCCAGCATCTCTAGACTTTAGGCTGGTTGGTGATAACTTATTTTGGCTTAATGTGAGAATGTCAGCAGTTACTCTTCAGTTTTCAGGATGTATTTGCTGGATGATGAATTCTAGTTGGACAGTTTTTATTCTCTGCCAGCACTGTGCGGCCCCTGCTTCCAGTTCCTGTGGCCCTCAGAGCTTCTGCGGAGAGATCAGCCATTAATCAAGCAAAGGTTTCCGTCTGGAGCATGCGCCTCTTTTCTCTTGCTGCTTTCAAGTTTTGCTTGTCATCTTGAGAGGACAACAGCTTGACAATGATACAACTCAGTGAGGGGAGGGCTCCCTTAGGTTCATCAGCCATTGCATGTCTGTACCAGTTCATATTTGATCATGTATTGGTCATTGATTCTTTAAATATTTGGGAGTTCTATTTACTCATGTTTTAGTCCATTGTATCATATCTAAGAGCTCTGGGAGGCTTTGTGTCTCTGTTTAGTCTTTTTAGGAGGATGGGTCTCCTATTCATATTGTATTTTTCTTACTTATCTTCAAGTAAGTAAGCTCTCTTTCTTTCACTCGCAATTGCAAGCATCCACCTGGATGTTGGGTACCAGAATTTTCACTTAGCTCTTTGTATTGTGCCTATGTGTATGAGAGTATTTCCATCTGCTATGCACTCCAGGCCATCATAACAACCACGTTAAAGTTAAAGTCTTTGTCTTTCAGTTTCTGTACATGCTTCTTCTCACAGTAGAATCAATAGGTTTTCTTTGGTTTGCAAAACATGACCCACTTTTTAGCTGGATGATTGTCTTTTGATGTTGTAGGATACAATGTTGGATCGTATCCTAAACTTTATGAATATGGAGTAGTATTTCAAGTTATGGAAATTCTACATGTTGTTATTGTTCTTTAGTAGGAATTGTTTCCCCCATGGAAGCTGGCTCTTATTACTTAAGGACAAATTGATTCCCAATTAGTTTTTATAGAGACTGACATCTTCATTATAATATCTTTGTTTCCAGATTATCTTCTCTGAGTCTGCATACATCCTACTCACACCATACTTTTAGGAAGCAGAGGTATGAGCACATAGAATTTGGAGACCCTCTCTCTGGATCTGTCCTTTTGGTGGTGGCTTCATTAATTTCAGTGTATCTCAATTCCTCTTGCTCTAGCTTGAAATTTTTTACTTATTGCACTTAGTCTTAGGCTATATAATCTGTGGATATGGGACACGTGGGATTTGATTTCCTCAGTATTCCCACACCACCCACACTCACCTAAGTACTGACTCTTTGATGACAGATCAACCTTCTGTGTAGTATCCAGCAACTTCATATTAATTGGTTTTTTGGTTTGGTTGGTTGGTTGGTTTTTTAGGAAAGCATATCTTACAAAAAATTACTCTCTTTGTCTCTGTCATCTCTATCTGTCTGTCTCTTCTCCCCCCACTCCCCCCCCGTGTGTGTGTGTGTGTGTGTGTGTGTGTGTGTTCATGGAAACCAGAGGAGGATGGAGGTGCCCTGTTCTATCACTCTCTGCTTTATTACCTTGAGACAATGTTTAACATTGAACCTGGAACTAGGCTGGCGGCAAGCTCCAGTGATTCTCCTCCCAATGTCTCCTCATGATTCTGGGTTTGCAGGCACATATATTACTATACCCATATTTTCTGTGGGTGTTGGGGAGGAGGTTAACTCCATTCCTCATGCTTGTGCAGCAAGTGCTCTTTACCCATCGAGCATCTCCTCAGCCTCACTACTAGGGTCTTAGTCTTTTATCTCCAGAAGCAGAAGAAGCTGCCACCCGGCATCCCATTACTGAGAGGTTGTGCATGAAAATTGTTTCAAGTCTGAGCTGTTTTCCTTATGACTATCACCTAATAGCCTTCTCTTCCCTGATCAATACTGCCAGTTAACGCTGACTTGCTCTCTTCTTCATTTCCTAACTCAATTTGATAGGACTTTGCTCATGGCAAAGTACTGGGTTTACGGGTCTATTTCATAAAGCCATCCCTGAGTTACTTCAAAGCTAGGGTGGGTGGTAGTTTGAAATTTCCAACTCTGTTTCCCATGGGTATCAGCCTATAGTTTGAGAAATACATATGAAAGAAAACTTAAATGAGTTCACATAGCCTAATCCCACCCATGCCTTCATTTTTCTTCTTAATTGGATTTTTTTAAAAAATAAAAACCACTGGAACTTTTCGGCCCAAGGTTCTATGCCTGTTGGTTATTTGCTCTCTAAAGCCACAATCATCAATGACATATAATCATTTCCACAGTTGCTAACTTGTGGGTCACAGCTGAGAAGTAATACATTTAGATGAAAAATATAGAACAGAAGATGGGCTAGTAGCAAACAACCTGTTTTTAATCACATACATGTCATTCGTAATAAGACACAAAGGATAAGAAATATTAAAAATAGAAATAAATGGGAAATTTTCTCTACTAGTTTTCCATTTGGCCTCAGTAGTCCTTTGAAAATGATTGAATTGGCTTTTCTATTAAGTATAGTCTTTGGAGGGTCACATGGATGATTGCTGAGCATTTATAGACTGATGTCTGTTTTATTACTTGGGCAGCAGTGTCAGTATCTATTTAGATTAGGGCATGATTTGAAAATGAAGGTATTGAGAGAAGACTATGGAAATATTGAGATGTGGAGCAGCCATCTCTGAAGCAGGTAGAGAGAGGCAAGAGGCTGATGCTTTTATTTCTCCAATGGCAGGAAAACAGTTTTGTGCTCATGATCCGAAGAGCAAAGCCAGGACTGGCATCCTCCTAACAAAGGGTAGTATGTAAGAGTTAGGGTTGTAGGGACTTGGTATGTCAAGACCCTGTTGGGCTAGAAAGAGAGGAACCAAACAGAAATAACAACTTTTTCAAGCATTCATCTTTATCCCCATCTCTGTGTCCATCTCTCCTGTTCCTACTCTGGAAAACCTGTAGCCTTATAAAATCTACTAGTGTCCTAGCAGAGTCCTAGGAATGGGAACAGGCCTGTTCAAGGCTCTAAGATAGAGTGAGGGGAAGGACAAAGTCACCTGCCCTCTGAGCTTCTGATCTGGAGGAGGATGTTGTTAACACAGTGACATGGATAAGCAGAGACATAGGACATTCCCCAAGAATAAAACAGAAGAGGGGCATGTGACAAAATGTAACATGGAGGGAGGGCTTGGGGTGCTTTGGAAAGGTGAGCAGGGAGGTTTATCTGAAGTGGTGGCATTTAAGTTAAGGAAAATATCAGGATTGCAGATTAAGGCAGTGCTGTATTTTTACAATAGAAGCAAAAAAAAATACTTGATTTTTTTTTTACAGAAATATACTTATGATGGTTACTCTGGGTGTATACCAAAATCTGGAAATCCATTTGTCCATTTGTATTTGGATACTTCTCCATATTTTTGAAAATGAGAAAAAAATTTAAAGGATAACCCAACATATATCCAAAGGGCATGCATAAACCTCAGCAAAAGCAACACCACTGCATCACTGTGCCATCAAAGCACTGTAGACAATCCATTGGAGGGATCACCAAGTAGAGCTGCAGGAGTCTTGAAGAAACTTTGTCGGCTGGAGGCCAGGCAGTGCAGAAAGGGCTGCAAGGTCAACCAGGCTCAGCATGGCTGACTCAGTGTTGAGTCTAGCCCCTCTTCACACTTATAAGGACTGCCACCCATACAGCAAGCCCCCCAACCCCCATGAGAAACCCTGCTCACTCATGGATCCTATTTGCAGCCAATTCTGTTGTCAGTAGAGAGAGGAGGGAAGAGAAACAGAAGCTCAAACGAAGCAAGTGGGAGGAACAGTCTTCCAGACAAAGAGCATGGTCACACTCAAGTTTCACGACATGTGCTGAAATATTTTAACCATGAATCTTTAGTTTAACAAAACTCACTTGTCTTTAACTTAAACCATAGCTCTTTAAAGAAAATGAAATGAAAGAAAACACATTCTTTTCAACGAACAAAAGCTTGCGGTATGCAAACAATAGATTCTCTTTTGTCTTCATTTTTACATTTACAGTTTGCATTTCATTCCAGGAGTGCCCTGAGACTGAAACTTGGTGGTAGGGGAAGCATCTGTGTACAGTTCAGTTTTGACATGGGTCTAAGGATACATATGCAAGAGGTTTGAACTTAAGCCTAAATTTAAACAAAGAGTCTTACTATCTTAACATAGGGGTAAAACAATTCTTTACTGACAAAATTCAGTTTTTTTCCTTTGCTTCCACAGTCAGGAAATTTGTTAGCCATATAGAAAATAAAGGCTGGTTATTTTCAGAGTTAATCCATATATTTCTATCTACCTATTCTGTATGTCATAAGATAGAAGATGACTGGAGCAGGAAACATGTTTGACTCCAGTACAGGGAATGAACAGCAACTCAGAAGCCCCACTGTCTGTAACTCTGCTCTAAATGTGGAAGCTATCAATAATGTCTTCTGAGGACATCCTATTGCACTGGCTTCCCTGAATGGACTCTTGTGACTATGACACAGTGGCCTTGGATGGATAACCCATAAACCCAGTCTGGCCTGGTGAGCACATCAAATATGGTTGACGCACCCCCACCCCCCTGCCCTACCTTTAATTGCCCCAACATTTAAGAATTGGAAGAGTGGTCCAGGCTTCTGAGTTTTTTGTTTTGTTTTGTTTTTAATTGGAAGATTTGGCCGTTCTGGGCCTACAATGTTATATGGTCATACTTGGCAAGAATAGTAGTGGCTGTCCTCAATTGCAAGCACCTCCCACCTGGCCCTGGCCTTCATTTAATGTTATTTTGTAAGCACTTTTGTTTGCTCCCTCTGCTGGAGCTAGGGCCAGACCAAAATAGCCTTTTTAACACTGGCTTACAATGCTTGTTATGTAAGTAGAGAAGACTTGGCTGTGGCCAACTGAAATGACTGAAGTTCATGTGTACATCAATTTCGTGTCTGCTTTCTGAGCAGGAAAGACATTCTGCTTCCACGTGAAAGCTGAGAGGAGAGATTCTCAAAATGCTAGAGAATGATCTGGTAGCCAGGAATGAGCTTCTGAGAGCTCAGGGAGAAGCATGAGTTAAGGAGTCTCTGTCCAAACTTCCTCCCTGTGATTCTTCCCTTTATTTTGGGACGCTTTTGTTTGTTTGTTTATTTTCTAATATATCRTAGGGAGGGGGGAGCTAAAGAAATATTTGGGTGGGACTTTATCAGTGAGCCCCTTCTTTTTCTCTCTCTCTCCTCTCTTTCTCTCTCTCTTCCTTCCTTCCTTCCTTTCTTTCTTTCTTCTAAATATTTTAGGCAAGTGCCAGATTATATTTTAACTACATTTCCTGGTCTGAAAAAGGCTGGGCAAGTGGCCAGGGCAAAGCAGGGGATTGTCAAAAGTGGAAATGACTCATACACTGAAGACTGCAGAGAAGATAATCCAAAAATTTAGGCAAGCTAGTATGAATGCACAGTAAGAATTAGTCCCAACCTACAATGTCCCTGTAAGCTGTACACGGGGCTTTCTAAGGTAGAAACAACGGAACGCATTCCATAGAGTCGGTTAGATTCCTGCTTAAAAACCAACACAAGTGAGCTAAAAACTCAACACAAGCTGATCTTGCTTGGCTTCCAAACACTCAGCCAGAGCTTTAAGATGTGGACTCAGTTATTTGGAAAGTAGAACAGATAGGAATCTACTTTCTCCTATTTAAACAATTAAGTTACCGAACTGGTTCCATTCAGAGTGGCAAATTGGCTGGAATGATTAGCAATTTTTGTTGGCAATCCAGTTATATATTTAAGTATAAACTTTACCCAACACTAACAAAATATGTTATCTCTGAAATAAGTCATGAGCTATAGATAGCAGTTAGCAGTAAGATAGAAAGGAAGTCTTGGTGTTTTAAGGATTGTATTTTAAAGTCCTATAAAACAATCCCGTAAGCTAATACTAAAAAATATTCCATAAATTTATCAGTCAACAAATGACTCTTCTTCATGTCCAGACTTAAGAAATATAGTATACCAGGGTAGCTGAGGTCCTTGTCCTAGTGGGTAGAGATTGATAGTGGAGAAGTAGAGAGGTGGACCTAAGAACCCAGTGAAGGAATAAAAGCTAGAGAATGGATGTGGCTTCCCAAGCCAGATGAGGGGCAGTAAGCAGTCCCCATAACCTGGACAGCTCTCAGGTAGCATGACAAGAGTGGGACCACTCCTTACCCAAATCAGGCCTACTGAACTCCATAGAGACAAAGTCCACTCCTCATGATAAAGTCAGTTAGGCTTCTGTTTTCTCTCCTAGCTCTCTGGCTTCTCAGAAATCACGTGATCGACAGTCTGCTAATCTAGTTGATACACTTGGAAGGTCCTTGCCCCTGCTGTAACACCTCCTCCCTTGTCCTTTTTCCTTTCTTCTCCCCTGACTCAAGCTATATAATCTAGCCTCTTTATATCAATAAATAAGCTGCCATCCGACACAGTCTCCAGATTCATTTATACTCGCCAAAGACACCTGAGAGACCCTGCTTCTCAGCTCCTCTGAGCTCAACGGTGGGACCCACAAATGGACAAGATGAAGATGAGCGTCCAGGAGAGACCAACATGCTCAAGACAGAATGCAGAAGAAAAACCTCCTTAAGACAATGGCATTTGTATTTAATCATGAGTCCAGAAACGGAGCCAGTCAAGTCATGCCAAGAGAAACTATTGAAGGCAAAGACCTTAAAGTTTGGTTATGCACAGAGGGAGARGAAATTCAGCTTATAAGYAAAAAGAAGGCCAGCATGGCTGACATCAAGAATGGCACAAATTAAAGGTTAAAAGGAGATAGGATTCAARTTATATGGGAAAGCCATAAGAGGGCTTTAAAAAATATTATGAATGCATTTGAATACTCCAAACTAGGACTGGAAAACTATAACCTACATCTGAGTCTCTGCTTTTGGGTAAATAAACTTTTATTGGAAGAAAGTGACACCCATTCACTCACGTATCATGCCTGAGTGCTTTTTCACTACACAGTGGTCAGATAGCATGGCCCATAAAGCTGAAATGGTTATAACCCGGTCCTTTAAAGAAAATGTTTGTCAGTCTTTATGTTAGATTATGCATGTTTTCCTAGATTTGGGGATGTTTTGTTTGAATTAGGCAGAATTGTCTGCTGCTTAGCTTCATTTTCTCAAAAGATAATTGGGCTTCATTATAAGAACCAGAATTTTGTGAAAATACAAGTTTGTTTCAATATAGGAGTCAGGCTCATCTATAGGAGAAAATCAAGTAAATTATTTGACTAAAATTTGCTTAATCAGAGCTAGATGTGACTAGACACAGTATAAGGGTTATAAGCAAGCTTAATTATTTCAATAGTATAACATGGCCACTAAAGACTTTGATACTTGCAATGCTTGTGCTCTGATGCCCTCATGGTATAGATGTCACCTCTCATAGTATCAAGAAGGTCTTGATAATTATGGACACTAATGTAAACAAAATGCTAGGTGTGTAGCAATAGAATTACATTGAATAGTTTTCCCTTTGACCTTCTGATTACAGATGAACACAATCTTCATAGTCTACAACTTCTGTCTCCTCATATCTCAGTTGTTAGACTGTCCCGCATTCATTCCAGTATCTGGTAGGGAAAATAGACTTACTAGAGTTGACTCAGACTGGCACCTATCACCTGGGCTCCTGAACTCCAAGCTATGGAGAATGAAGGCCAAACACAAGTCAGGATTCTGTCCTCAAGAGCAGACAGAAAAGACAAGGAGTTCACTGTAGGACAAGATCCTCCTGTGATAGAAACAACTTCATGTCTGTTTTTAGACACTCAAAGAATAAATATGAAAGGTGGCAGCAGACTAGGAACCGAGTGACTTTGCCACCCTGGTATGTTGCATAGAAGGATATGGTTGATGACACGACTGTCCTTTTTTTTTTTTTTTTTTTTTTTTTTATTTCTATTGCTCTTACAACAGGTTGAGTAATTCATTCCCACATGTTGATAAACTCTCTTAAGGCAACATGTACAACACATTTGTCCTCTCTAGTGAGTCATTTTCCAAAACAGCTGTCTACTGAGCTYGAAGAAACCACAATTGTTTTAACATGGACTTAGTTCCGTTGAGTTCAGCAAGTAGGGGCTTGATCCCATGTTAGGTTCACCTAGGACTCCCAAACAGGTTCCTCCCAAGGCATCCCTGGGCTATTTGTGGTCTCTGTCTTCTAGCTGGCTGGAAACCACCACCTCCTCTAATTGCTTTATGACCTATTATTTTGCTTTGAAAGGATCTCCCATTGAGGAAAATTGTACTTGTCCTTCTGACTTTGTATGTATGTCATCCATATGTTAAGGTCCCAGTGCATGACCCTGAAGGGTTTGAAGCCTAGTTCTCAGGAGGCTGAATTAGTTGTTGGGTTCATGGTATTTTCTGTGACATATGTGAAATTCCTGCAGAGAGAAACATCCAAGGTCTGGTGAGTAAAACTTATTAAGTGCTAGACCAGGAAGGGCTGCCCGCCCTCAGGACTGAATCTTACTGTACCAGGTAAACTTAACTGTACACAAGCTTCAGTTTTTTTTTTCTGTTTTGCAGCAAATTTCATCATGATAGGTGAGTAATTGACATCTGCATTATGTGTAAAACCCTAGGCCAGGCCAGGTCATTTCAATTTCCAGACTGTCGCTTGGGTTGGATTGACTATTGCGAAGCATCCAGCTTAGGTTTGGTCCCCTGAGGGACTGTTTATGATTCCCAGTCTATGGAAATATGTGATTCCTTTGGTGCCTGTAGAAAGCTTTCACATCCTTTTATTCTTTCCGTTATAAGAATACCTTTCATGTGTTAAAGTGCTCTCATACTTCAGAAAACTAATAAGACATTCATTATTTACCTTCTATGAACCAAGTGCATAGGCCAGCCGTCACTCTTAGGATCAACAATCTAGTGAAGATAACTGACCTCTAAGAAAGCAGCAGTAACAATAAGAAGAGACTTAAAGGATACTGGCAGTATTGTTTATGGGAAGCCAGTACCTTAAATGCTAGACTAGACTTACAATGTATGATTTTAAGCATCTATGCATCTCAATTTGCTTATGTGTAAAGTAGAGATACTGCTTTAGAGTAGTTAGCATGTCATTACAGTGGGTATGAAGAGAAACAACGGCTCTAGCATAACACTTGATGCATTGAGAGTATTCAATAAGTATTATCTATTGGTATATACCACAAAGACAGTGAGACTTGGCAGGGAACAACACTGTGATTCTACATAGACAAGGCTTAGAACCAAATGCTATCTATCACTTGTGTTCTGTTTCTGTGATAACTGGGCATGCTACCTATCTCCCCTGAGCTCCAGAGTCCTAATTTGTAAAATCAAGGTAACGACCATCACACACAGTTAGCACAACACTCAAACAGTACAAAAGGCAAAGCCCTTGGCATGACTACACACCAGCCCAATAATGTCAAGTCTATTAATATAACTGCCACAGCTACTAACACAACGAAGACAACCAGAAAGCACTTTACTAGTATGTATCACCGGTTGCCATGGGCAGGGGTCAAAGTTGGGAGTTATCGTGACTGTGTCAACAATTCAGCACCTGTTTTCTAGGTAGTGGATCTGCTGGCATCTTATTTGTGTCGTTTGTACAGAACATTAAATTATGGAAAATTTGAAAGTTGCTGTCTTTGTGTTTCCATTGGCCAGTGCAGAGTGTGGCACACCCAGGCTCCTGATTCTCTCCCTATAAATGACCAAAATCTCTTGGATGCTTAAGACTGCAGACCCGCAGCTTCACCTAGCATCATCAAGGCACTTTCCTAGACTGAGACAGACTAGTGGGAGGCAGAGAAGGCGAAGTGAAAGGAGGTTACAGTGACTCTGCTCCAGCCTGTACACGGTCCGCCACTTGGGCTTTTCACATATATGAACCGAGGAAGAACTCGCTTGGCTCTATAGTTACTTTTCTTTCAGAATTCTAATAAACTCAAAGAGAGCATTGAAGACGTCCAGAAACGAGTGGCGTGCCCTTTATTGTTCTACCAGTTGGTTGAAGCGTCTTGGCAAACCGAAGCTTGCAAGAATATAGTTGGAACACTGTCTGAAACCCCTTTGGCAGCTGGACTGGAAAATAAAAAAGCTCAGAAGTAGTTAGTTCTCTGCTACCAATTATAGACCTGGACCTGAGGCCAGCCAGTGACTCGCCTTTGTGTCCCTACGCTCTATCCTCATAAATCCAGGCTCAGACATGGCAGCCCTCCTAGGGATGATCCACAGAGCAAGGCAATCCAGGGACTTGCTTGGGTGGCTCAAGACAGTGTCCCTGGAAAGTGGTCTATACATGGAACTTTGTACCCAAAGAACAAATTGTTTTGGGGAAATAAATTCTGGGTTCCTTTGAAAATGGATAATTATCCTTAATTTTTTTTTCATTTAAGATCACACTGAATTATTTCTTACTGGATTTTTCAGAAAACGGGGAAGGCAGGGAAACTGGCTTTAGGCTTGTATTCAAGCATACTTTCTTATTTATTCCCAGTTATCTTACCAAAGATTGGCGCTCAGTTATTCTTTGCTGTAGGGAATGCAGTCACAGCATGCAAACAGCAGCAGCCATGTGTGAAGTAGTCACTCGGGCTTGGTGACTGTGCACTCCACACATATCACATCCATTCATATGCATGACCTTGATTTAKGAYGTGCACTCCAGAAGGATCACGCGCATTTATATGCATCATGTTCACTTCAAGGACAGGTGCGATTTTATCCATGTCTAAGGGAGTAGTGGGGACACTGAGCTTCAGAGGACTTGACTCCAAAGCCCCAAATGTAGTTTCCTGACATCTTCCTTTACCAGGCATGTGAAAACACCTACTATTTGCATAATAATGATAGAACAACTTAAGTATACATATTTTAGGGGAATGCCAAGACATCATATAAAAGTTAACTATAGGAAGCTGTAAAATACTTCATTGTTTAACCCTATTTATTAATCACTATAGAAAATTAGAAAATAAAGTGTTCTTGATGAGATATGAGGAGAGGGGGCTGTGAGTCTTGAATGCGTTTGGATTATCTAAAAAAAAAACACAGTTTCTCTGAAAGTTAAAGGAAGAGAGATGTGCTGTCTCATTTTCCCTTGAGTCTTATAGAACTGACTGTAAATAACAAACAGACAAACAAAAATAGATAGATACTGGTAAGTCCACTAAGGTAATTAAAGAACTCACGAACTCATAAATGCAGAGACTGCTGACTATCAGAAAAAAGAAGAGAGATTCAAGTGAGATTAAGCAGGTAATGGGTTCAGCGTATACATGTTTTCCTACCTTTAAACGTGGACCTTTGGGTGTKACTTCACTAAGTCAGCACAGGACAAACAGGAATGGGCTGTGCATTTTTGAATGCCATTTTTGGGATAGAGATGTTCTTTTTTTTTTTCTTCTTAAATTTTGGTTTTGTAATTATGAATTGTGTTTTGTAATTATGAATTGTAATTATGAAAGCTGTGAAAGAAACAGTAGGTTGGGCAGAACACACGGCTCAACATTGTTACTTACAAGAAAATTCACAAAGGCTCTAGAGAGTAGATGGGTGAACTTGCTCTCAAAGCAGACCCCTACCTCYTCTGCAGTCCAGTTATTACTCCAAAACGGGGTCCTGCAAAGAGTGCCATCTCAGCATAGACAGGATTATCATGCTGATTCTTTCACCCCCTCCCCCTTCCCCTTCCCCTCCCCCTCCCTCTCCCTGTGCAGTCTAGCTTGAGAGTTACAGCTGTGTGCCCTCCTGGGGTTTATCTGTAGCCTGTGTGTTTGCTTTGTATGTTCAGGAGCTCATTTCTGGTGTGTACGATGACTTGGTTATAGATATGTGCTGCCCAGCTATCCTTCGCAGGCCATGTGATGAGCAGATAGAGATCAGCGTTTGAAGAGATGATTTCATGGTTAATTTTTTTACCCTTGGCTCTGAGTTCTTAAGAATCTTGATTTGTTATGTTTCATTCTGTTCTCCAGACTGACCAGTGGTCCTTACTCAGACCTGGGTGGATAGACAGATAGARTTGGATAATTTTATTGATATGTCCACAATCACGCAAATTACAAGGAGGATCCACAGAGAGTATTTTGTTTTTGAAAATGTCAACACATAATGTCATATTTTGGATAAGGATGATGGCTGTGCATTCTGGTGATTGGCAGGCTAAGATCTATGGACCAAGGCCTATATTTTCCATATTTCTTGTATTATATATAAGCTAAGAATATTTTTACATTTTACTTTTTGTGTTTGGTTTCACATTTTAAATGATAATTGTTCATAGACATRTAAATCCCTGTGCATAACCATAACTGTATGACTTGGCTATCCCTTTAAAAAGTTTGCCAAACCTCTTAGATGACTATTGTGATCCAAACCCTGAAATAGGCACTAATCTGAAATGAATATTTATAGAATTGAATGACCTACAGTGCTTTTTATTTACTATGGAGTGTTAAACACTATATCACCTAATTTACTCTGGAATGAATATGGCTGTCTTGGTCAGTTTAGTAAAACAGAAGCCATGCATGCAGATGCTACTTAGGGGTAGAAAGTCAATGTGCTTTATTCTGTTGCTTAGTTAACTACTCTTTGTTCTTTAGTTTTGAGTCTTAGGACCTTGCCCTTAGGAGCTCCTGGAGTCAGTCTGTCTTATTTGTTCTTTGTTAGTGTTGAATTTTGCTACTGGAAGCAAGGACTTGTGACAGCATCCTTGGGTATTTGTTACAGATATATAATCCTAGTCTATACTTCTGAACTTCTGAATATGAATTTGCATATGAGCAAGTCTCTGGATGATCTGCATATGTACTCAGTTTGAAGGAGTACTTGCCAGATTCCTGGACAAGATACGGATATTCTTGAGGCATCCATCTTTCCCCAACACAGTTCACATGGCTTGAGAAACTGACCTCAGTTGTACACATGCCCTTAACTGCCCGTGGAGTTTCATCATTGAAGAAAAAAAAAAAAAGAACATACAATTCAAATTGGGTAGTGCTAATTTGGACTGAAAATGCATGTAGAAAGTGTTTTTCATTTTCTAGGCAATAACATTCAGATGAATATCAGAGTCTGTGAATGAGGTTTAGAATGTTTCATAGGAAGCAAGCAGACAAAAACAGGATTGGAGCTGAGAGAGTCGCAGGAAAATAATGTCACTGAGCCACTTCACTCAAGCCTTCTTCTCAAATGAGGTAAGTCTTCATAATGTAATTACTTATCATCTGCTTATTAGATGACATGTATTAGGTATAGGTTGTATGAATGATTTCAGGTTTTATCATTAAGACAACATCAAGGAATAACGAGGTAAGTTGTACTTCTTTTTAACAGATAAGAAAACTTAGGGTCGATATAACATTCTAAACCAAACCAAACCACTAACAAAAAGGSTACACTAAAGCTGTTGGCTATCTACCATCACATAACAYTTGACACTAGTGTGACCTGAAGAAAAGGCCTTTTCTGGCCACTTATTTGTACTTTAAGTGTGTATGAAGTCATAGAATACTGTTTTATTACACAGGGTCATTATTAATTTATTCAAACACAAAGTTAAAAGAAAGAATTTTTTGGATTATTTTTTGAGACAGGGTCTTTCTATGTARCCCTGGATGTCCTGGGATTASCTATGTAGACAGGCTAAACTTCAAATAGACAGGAATCTGGCAACTTCAGACTACTGAGTAGTGGGACTTAAGTATCCATCACATCCAGCAAGAAAGACATTTTTAAAATACAGGGGGCATTGATCTCTAATTATATTACACAGTCATAGTAACAAAACAACAAGGAACTAGCATAAAAACAGACATGTTGATCAAAGGAATTGTGTAAAGGACCCAGATATAAACCACAGTTATAACTACCTAAGTTTTGGGAAATCTGTCAAAAATATACATGAGAAAAAAATTGGTCTCTTTAATAWAGAGTGGTTTCCAGGTATAGAATGAAGTTAGATCCTTATCTCTTCCTCTGAACAAAAATCAACTGAAAAAAAAAAAAAAAAGAATCAAAGACCTGAATGCAAAATGTGAAAAATTTGAAGCTGCTAGAGGAAAATATAGGCAGAACATCTCAGGGTCCAGACACAGTCAAGTACTTTCCAAACAGAACTCTAATAACACAGGAAGTAATCCCAAGGGTTGACAAATGTGAATCTATAACATCAGAAGCCAGCCTACTCAATGGGAAAATTTTTTCCCAGTTAAACATTAGAAAGGTGGGCTGGAGCAATGGCTCAGCAGCTAAGAGCACTGACTGCTCTTCCAAAGGGCCTGAGGTCAAATCCCAGCAACCACATGGTGGCTCACAACCATCTGTAATGAGATTTGATCCCCTCTTCTGGGATGTCTGAAGACAGCTTTACATATAATAAATAAAGACATCTAAAAAATTAGAAAGCAATATACAGATTCAGCGCAATCCCCATCAAAATCCCAACTCAGTTCTTCATAGAGTTAGAAAGAGAAATTCTCAAATTCATCTGGAATAACAAAAAATTCAGGATAGCTAAAACTATTATCAACAGTAAAAGAACTTCTGGGGGAATCAGTATCCCAGACCTCAAGCAATACTACAGAGCAATAGTGTTAAAAACTGCAT
>BDUI01001003.1:147772-158403 GCA_002335545.1 Apodemus speciosus
CTGAGGAAGGGGTGTTTGGGAGAGGTAAAAAGAACAACTCAAAGTCAAATTGTGGGTATAAGATGATAGTCTTGTAGTCCGCTCAAAATGGCTCCCTAAACAGCTATCTGTAGATAGCTCTTGGCTCTGTAATCTTCTTGAGACTGCTCTCTCTTGATAGAAAAAAAATTCTAAAAGCTCTCTGGATAGCTCATGAATTTTCTGACCAAGATCAGAAATCCTGGTAGAAAATATTCTAAAAGAGTAATGTTCACTCTCCAGAGAGATCTCCAGACAGCTCAGCTCTTACAAGAAAAATTTCTAAAATGGAACTGCTATTGCTATCCGCTAGCTCATCTCATGCAAACTAAAACCCCTGTCTTATTTACATATCAACTCCATCATTTACTCCAGATTCCGTTTTGATTATCCCATGAATCAGTGTTCTGGGGACCCTAGCCCCTTAACCCCTAGAAAGAGACAATAAACTCATTCCTTTTTTTTCTTTTTCATTTTTCTCTTAACATTGGAAATGAATTCAGAGATCTGCCTGTCTTTGTGAAAATAAACATTCCTTTTTTTTCTTTTTCATTTTTCTCTTAACATTGGAAATGAATTCAGAGATCTGCCTGTCTTTGTGAAAATAAACATTCCTTTTTTTTTTCTTTTTCATTTTTCTCTTAACATTGGAAATGAATTCAGAGATCTGCCTGTCTTTGTAAATACAAAGRATAAGTTAGCTGGGTGTGGTCTTGCTCTCAGATCACCATGCCCACCAGGCCTGGGCCTAACCTTACTCTGTCCCAGGCTGACCTTGAACTCWAGAATCTGCCTGTCTTCATACCTTTCTGACAAGCTGATTCACAGAGYATCTGCCTCTGCTCTTCTAGGTCCACRAAGTTCCATATATAATTCATATTGCATYCTTACATTTTGCATAGTTCAGAAAAATATTATATATTTTTGAACTCGTGTTTTCAGAGCTCCTTCCTACAGCCTTAAGGGCTGTCATGGAGGTCTCAGTGTTCACCATTTTGCCGAGATATTAGATACAACCTTGACTCCCAGACTCATGTTGTCTCTGATTATCATGGAGTCATTAACCTTGGCAGAGAGGACATTCCCTGATAACCTTGTCAGGGAGAATATTTCCTGAAGGAAGAACAAAGATAATGCATATACAAACAAACCAGGTGCCCATCAACCTTTAACAGTTGTGGAGGTCCACACCTTGCCTACTCTGTTCCAGGGGCAGGAAGCCATGTCACAGTTACACCATTTCTTTCACATGGCCAAGCAGGACAACAAATGCTGGGGAAGAGATGGAGAGTGAGGAATCCTACATAGCTGAGGGAAATGTAGTCATGAAGAGCCATCATGGAATGAGTATGAAGGATCCTCAAAAACCTGAATCAGAACTGCCATATAACCCAGCTATACCACTCGGAAATATACCCCCCCAAAAACGACGTCAATGTATGTCAGAGGTATTTACACATTCATGTTTATGCTGCATGGTTCCCAATGGTAAGATAAGGATATATGAGTGTGTGTGTGTGTGTGTGTGTGTGTGTGTGAATGTTGCTGCATGTGCACACACATGCATATTCATATGTAGATCACAGACTGGAAAGAAGAATATGAGAGGGATAGAGGAAAATAACCTAAGGGAAGTGGTGACTAGAGAGGGTAATAGAACACATATAATATGAAAGCAGAAGGGAGATGCGCTGTGTTAAAAGGAATCAGCTGGAGGAAATGAGTGGGGATAAGAAAGGGCAATGCGGGAGGCAATAAAGGAAAGCGGTATAATGATATTTATGTGTGAAGATGACACAATGAAACTCACTACATTGTATGTTCCCTTAAATACTAATTTAAAAAGAAGACAAATATAGAGAACTAAGAATTATACGACTCATAAGGTTTCATATAATATGTATATATATATATATATATGCGTCTTACTATACTGTAAAAGGTTTAATTACAATATTAAACCACTTAGACATAGTGTTCAATGATGGAAGCAATGCTATATTGATGCACTTTATTAAAAACAACTGTCAGCTTTTCAATGTTTTTATGCTGTTGATAATTACCGTTACTCTATTTTGTGGGCAAACACAAACAAGAGATAGCACTATGTAAAACTGGTTCCTGCAAAATTCTCTGGCACTTTTACAAGCTCTTTCAAGCCATGAGGGTACTGTTTAGTAGATTACTCTTGAAGAAGACATGGAGTGCCATTCTAGGGATGAAAAGGGTGTTTTTCTCTGGGAGAATCTGGCAGAAGAAACTTATCTTGTAAACTACTAGGGAGAGGATAAAAAAAATGGCTGTCACCTCAGAATGACTACTCAGTGACACCCAGCACCAAATGCTTTGACTCTGYAGAACAGACCCAGGAGATGGCTGGATCAGAAATCTGCTAAMCAGAGACAGAATCTGTCTTTTGTTTTCTTATTAAAATGAGACTCCCATAGACAAATAGTACTGTAATGTCATCTGGCATCTTTCTGGCTGGCTCTGGGAAGAGTTGGTGGTTTTCTCCTAGTTCCCTGGTGGGAGCACATGGCTTCCCACCCCAGAACTCTTGTGTGTTAGGCTACATTTTGCCAAACACATTAAATAAGCCCTGTTTAGAATACATTAACCTTAAGAGGCAAATAAATCCATCAATGGCATTTATTTGCCACCCACCACGCTCAGTTCCCGAGGGTGGAAAGTCACAATGAAAAGGGAACAACACATGGATTGAAGGTATAGAGCACTCATCAGTGAAAATGTCAACCACCAAATTTTAGAGCGAAAAGAGAATTTGGAAAAATCATTTTCCAAGTTATTTCCAGAGAACATGAGCTCTGTGGGACATGACTAAGTGCTAAAGGATCAGGCAAGTTAAAATGGCTCCACTGAAGGGTTTCTGTACACAGAGCCTCCGGTGCTTGGGCATCTGTCTATTCCTGCGATGAGATACAGATACTCTAACAAAAACACGATACTAAGGTACAGTCCGTCCAGTGGGGAGAAAATGGCTACAGGAGCTGGAGGGATCTGCTAACAGTGTGTCCACAGCCTGGAAGCAGGTAATGATGAATGCTTGGCCTCAGGTCTTTCTCTACTTATATATCTAGTCCAGGTTCCCAGCTTAGAGAATGGGACAGCCCACAGCAGGCAGTTCTTCTCTATAATCCCGCAAAGGCAACCCCAGAGGCCTGCTGCTCTGCCAGTTTTCCAGGTGATTCTAGATGGCATCAAGTTGATGATGGAGAATAACCGTTATAACTTCTAAACACACTGGAAAGCTCCTATATGGTCCCATATCCTCATTTGGGAAACCAGTGTCTCCAAGTTGTTATTCAGTTCTCATCACTTTGTTACTGAAGAAGATGAGATGAAGGGACCTGTCCGAGGTCATGCAGCTCATAGCAGAACCAAGATCAGCTTTCGCTCTTTTTCTATTGAATCTAGTGGATTGTAGCTGAGGTTATACTAGGTCTGCATTCCCAAGGTGTGCATTTTTGAGTGGCCATATCTTTTTTTTTTCACAAGTTGGTTGGTTAAATGATTCTATATTCAAAGTTCAGGAAAACGAAAGAAGACCCAGGATTTAGGAGACCAGGGTTCCAGCCTGGACTTGCCTTCTCCTCTGTGGTTATTATTGGTAAACTGGCATAAACTTCTTGAGATCAGATTTTTTTTTCCCTGTAGCTCTCATCTGAGCATGCACACTGACCTGTATTACCTTGGGTCTCTGACTAGAAGTTTAATCTCATTCCAGGGYCAGCTGGAATCCCCWGCRGAGAGGATATAAAGAGGGTGATGTCATAGAATAATCCAGATTGGAACCTTTTTAGAGGAAATTCAGGATTTCTTTTCTTCGCCACTGTGTCTGCCTTCACATGCATTAGATGCTAAATCAACAATAACCGAGAATACCATAAAATACAAACAGGTGAACAATTAATAACAATTAGTATGCTACATACACAGAATATCTTACAAGGTGCTTGATGTGGTACTGCCTGTGTTTTCAGTTTTGTTTTGGTTTTGATTGTGTGTGTGTGTGTGTGTGTGTGTGTGTGTGTGTGTGTGTGCATTATGAAACCCAAGGTTTTAAATAATAAGACTTATTCCACATTGTGTGTGGTATTAGAAATGGAAACATAAACAGGTTGGAAAATAATTGTGAATGTTTAACATACTGGGCCCAAGAGAGTGATCTGTAGTACTTAATAATACAATTAGAACTAACTCCATTTTCCTAATGTTGATTGTTTTTCCAGTCCCCTGGAAGGTACCACGCGGAAGCTTTTAGTATGTCGGCTTCCTCTGGACTGAGTATAGAATTGGGTTGTTACTTCATTTGAAAGATGAGAAAACTACATTAAAATGTCAGGAAATATGTTGGGTCATTAACTTGACTCTGCCCTTCAAAATAAATATGTCAGCCTTAATTTCCACTGGAGGTGGCTCACCTAGATCCCCAAGTTCATGGACCCTTCTTGGGAGACGAACTGGTTATAAATAACAATGAGTGGGGACAGGGATGTGGAACTTGACCTTGAGCGATCCCCTCGAGCAGGATCCCTAGTGCAGTGGATGGAAATGCACGTACAGAGAAAGGGTGCAGAAGAGAGACCTTTAGTTACTCTTTTGTTCTTCTTCCGTATAATTTCCACGGGCAGTAATAACCATTATGGCTAGAAACCGTAATGGCTCTGTAACCATCCTGTAGCTTCTAAAACACTCTTGAAAATGAAAACAAATGATGCAATAAGCACAATCAGCATTCGGCAAAGCTGACATAAAGAATGTCCAGGCAAGAACACAAACACATGCAGCATTGTCCCTACCCAGAGCCCAGGGTCTTATACCTCAACATCCCAACTGCCACTGTGGGCCGCCGTGCTCGGAGATGCTTTGCTGTCAAACTGCAACCTCCCATTGTCCCCTCAAGGCATCCTGAAACATCGTCTTAACATCTGAAAAATGTACCCCATTAAGCATAACAGAATGAATAAACACGCCCCGAGAGCAACATTATTAAAAATAAGTGTGTTATGCWGTGACTCTCCTAGCTCCAATTAAAAGGAGAGGCTCAAGGGCAGGAAATTGATTTTTTCCCCTTAATGTTTAAATGACTTGAACCTAACTAGTGTATCTGTACAATTTGCTAACACCCTCATTAGAGCTATGCTAAATAGCCAAACACAACAGTGCCAAGGAAAACGCCATGAAATGATTTTATGTGAACAAGGGGCTTAATTAAAAGTGACTTAATTTCCTTCCTTTGGGACTCTAGATGTTCGAGGTAGCAGGACCAGTGACGTGCATTTCTTTGAGATTAAAGTGAGGCTTTGGTAAAAGAAGGGATGGTAGTATTTGGCAAATTGATAGTAAATGGTGTTTAAAAAAATTTAACTGCTTTACCCCAAGTCCAGCCACTTTTCCCTTAGAAAATACAGCCTAACTGATCAGATATTTTCTTTCCTATCTTCTGGCCTGTGTCATTGTTCTCTATAAATTTGCAAGACTTTCTCTTGCAAATGGAGATAAATTAGGTTCTTTCCCTACCTGGTTTGTTCAAACTGTGAATAAATCTGTTTTATTTTTAAAATTAACTATTTTTTTCCACCAAAGATGCTTCCATCAAACTGAATTTATGTCATTCGGGTTATCTACTAATGCCTCTCTTGTTGGCCTGATCCATCTGTGTCCGCATAGCTTTGAGGCCACTTTGAGGGGGTCCCAGGACTCTTTCTTCCTTTGGTTCCTGTCTGTGCCATCCCACTACTGCTCAATGTGGGTGAGACCTTGGCTTGCTTCTAATTAATGGAATAGGTTCCAGGATATATATTACAGGGGATCTCTGATTATAATACCAGCAGTTGCAATGCCCGTCTATTAAGGGAATTTCCCTGGGGGGCGGAGAGGGGGGTTAAAGAAGCAAGCTATTATGCTTGCTTCTACCCTCCCAGGGGGCAGAGTACTCAGGGAGGCCTCCTGCTGCTGTCTAAGCAGGAAAATGAGGAGATACTGCCAAGAGCTGATCTGCCAACCACCTGCTGCTCAGGAGGCCTGGAGGGATGGCTTATCAGCAAAGTCCAACCCAGGCGCCAACTCCATAAAGGCCTATCACTTTGGTTGTCCCTCATCCTTCTTTCCAGTCTGTTTCTCTGATCCGCAGGGACTGTGAGGCAATCAACTAATTTGTAATCCTCTAAAGATTATTTTTTTAATATTAATGTGTCTGCACGTATGATGTGTGTGTGTGTGCCACAGTATGTATGGGGGGGGCATTAGAGGACAATTTTAGGAGTTGGTTCTCCCTTTTTGCAGTTGGTTCTAGGGACTGAACGCGAAGCTGTTACGCTTGCACTGGCAAATGCCTTTACCTGATTAGTTAGCTCSATGACCTCTAATCTACGTATCCTGATTGATTCTGGATATTAAATTACTTGTGTCTCTGTGAGAAAGAAAGAGCCATAATCAGCACAGTGGATGGTTCTTCACTCTCTTTTTTGGGAAATCAGAATTAGTTCAAGGGACATTTACCAGTGTGTGCTTCTCAGACTCAAAGGGTCTACTTCCCCGGCTCCAGTCTGTCTTTACCAGCAACAGTCAAGATGAATTGCACTGGCTCCTAACAAAGGAGGAGCTTGTACAATGCATTGCTTTAAGCTCATGCTAGTTGAAAGAAAGAAAGAAAGAAAGAAAGAAAGAAAGAAAGAAAGAAGGAAAGAAAGAAAGAAAGGGAAAAAAGGAAAAAAGAAAATGGAAAGCATTATGATCCAATAAACATTTTATTTTTTTTAAAATACCAAAAGTGTCCCTTTCTCCCTGATGCTTAGTGTTGAGAGTACAGGTTGCCTTTTGGCCTTGGAACACACATTTATTATCTAAAAATATCTCCAGCTCTTAGCGGCTAAGGCAGGCAGATCAAAGACGGTCTGGTCTATATGGTGAGTTCCAGGACACCCTGGACTACAGATCGGGAAGCTGTCTTTAAAAATAAGTCTCAACACATAAAAAACGACAAAAATAAAAAATAAAATTTCCTTAATTCTGCAAAGACTTAAAAAAAATCAGTGTTTCCCCTAGGGTTTGACTTTTAATTTTGTTATTTTCTTCTTTTATGAAATAATGAGGTTAGGCATTTGAGGCCCACCTGTCCATCCTCTCCTAGCAGGGTCCTGAAGAGATCCCACTGGCTCACACCTTCAAGCGCACAGTCCTTGCTCTCCAGCCAACCAGCCTCGCTCACGGGGCAGCATGCATCTTGTACCGCGCACGCGCCCTGGCTCCCAGGGCAGCATGCACCTTGTACCGCGCACGCGCCCAGCGCGGGGCTCCGTGGTCCTGGGGCTCTGCGGCCAGCCGTTGGGGAGGTTTTCATCCCCTTGGCTTTTGATCCTCTGMGCTTGCCCGCTCCGCCCCTGCCTCCGCCCCAGCACAGCGCTGGCCCTGYTCTTCTCACAGGAAGGTGGCGGCCTGAGGCCCCACGGGCTGCAGTGCCCAGATGAACTCCAGCGACCCAGGCTGTCCCATGGCCTCGCTCTATGTGGGGGACCTGCATCCTGACGTGACCGAGGCGATGCTCTATGAGAAGTTCAGCTCTGCCGGGCCCATCCTTTCCATCCGGGTATACAGGGACGTGATCACACGCCGCTCCCTGGGCTATGCTTCCGTGAACTTTGAGCAGCCTGCTGATGCAGAGCGCGCTTTGGACACCATGAATTTTGATGTCATCAAGGGCAAGCCGGTCCGCATCATGTGGTCTCAGCGTGATCCATCACTTCGCAGGAGCGGAGTAGGCAATGTGTTCATTAAAAATTTGAACAAGACCATTGATAATAAAGCGCTGTACGATACATTCTCGGCTTTTGGCAATATCCTTTCCTGCAAGGTGGTTTGCGATGAGAATGGCTCCAAGGGCCACGGATTTGTACATTTTGAGACAGAGGAGGCAGCGGAAAGGGCCATCGAGAAAATGAACGGAATGCTTCTGAATGACCGCAAAGTGTTTGTCGGACGGTTTAAGTCTCGAAAAGAACGAGAAACAGAGCTTGGAACGAGGACCAAGGAGTTTACCAACGTTTACATCAAGAACTTTGGGGACCGCATGGATGATGAGACCCTGAATGGCCTCTTCGGCAGGTTTGGACAGGTTCTAAGTGTGAAAGTCATGACCGATGAAGGCGGGAAATCCAAAGGATTCGGGTTTGTCAGCTTTGAAAGGCACCAAGATGCGCAGAAAGCGGTGGATGAGATGAATGGAAAGGAACTCAATGGAAAACACATTTATGTTGGTCGAGCTCAGAAAAAAGTGGACCGTCATATAGAACTTAAGCGCAAATTTGAACAGGTGACACAAGATAGAAGCATCAGATACCAGGGCATTAACCTTTATGTGAAAAACCTTGATGATGGTATTGATGATGAACGTCTCCAGAAAGAATTTTCTCCATTTGGAACAATCACCAGTACAAAGGTTATGACAGAGGGTGGCCGCAGTAAAGGATTTGGTTTTGTGTGTTTCTCCTCCCCAGAAGAAGCCACGAAAGCCGTTTCAGAAATGAATGGGAGAATTGTGGCCACGAAACCGCTTTATGTAGCTTTAGCCCAGCGCAAAGAAGAGCGTCAGGCTCACCTCACTAACCAATACATTCAAAGAATGGCAAGTGTTCGATCTGGGCCGAACCCTGTTATCAGCCCCTACCAACCACCACCTTCCGGTTACCCTGTGGCCGCTGGCCCACAGACTCAGAACTGCCCTCCGTGCTGCCCTAGCCAAAATGCTCAACCAAGGCCAAGCGCTCGCTGGACTGCCCGGCCTCATCCATTCCCCAGTGTGCCTGGTGCTAGCCACCCAGCTGCTCCTAGGTCATCATTTACTACCGTAAAACCAAGTTCTTCACAAGTTCAAGTCATGACAGCGCATCGCATTACTAACACATCGGGGCAGACAATGGGTCAACGTCCTGCCCCAGCTTCTTCAGGGGCAGCTACTCCTGTGCGCTCGATTCCACAGTATAAGTACRCCGCAGGAGTCCGGAACTCCCAGCAACACGTTAATGCCCAGCCGGTGCAACAGCCTGCTGTTTGCGTACAGAGTCAGGAACCTTGGACTGCTTCCATGTTAGTGACTGCTCCTCAAGAGCAAAAACAAATGCTGGGCGAAAGGCTGTTTCCTCTCATCCAAGCCATGCACCCGACTCTGGCTGGTAAGATCACGGGCATGTTGCTGGAGATCGATAACTCGGAGCCACTGCATATGCTTGAGTCTCCAGAGTCTCTGTATTCTAGGGCTGAGGAAGCTGTGACCATACTCCAAGCCAACCAAGCTAAAGAGGCTGCCCAGAGAGCTGTTGGCAGTACCTCTGGTGTCTCAACTGTTTAAACTAATCAGAGACCTCAAAAAAGAAACTCACACTTTGCAGAAGAAAAAAAAATCTAAACATTGAAAAAAACATAAATATTATTTAAAAAAATAGTAAAATATAAAATAAATAAAAAAGGAAAGGAAACTTTGAACTTTATGTACTGAGCAAATGTCAGGTCTAGTATCTAAGCCTGGCCTGACTTAAGAACCGCAGCAGCCCCCTGACAGAAATAGTAGAATCTACAAACCAATATTTTGTAGACCCCAGGAAAAGCATTTTCAGCAAAGTAGAAACACTTAGAGCAGCCTTTTAATTTTGTAATTCTTTGTTGTTGAATAGCTCAAAATGTTAGTTCTAATAGCAGAATTGATAACTGAGCAAGTAAACATAATTTGAATTATAAAATTCTTGCTTTAATAAAAACTTACACAGTGAAAAAAATGCCAGATGTTATGTAGGTAGGGATTATGTGCTCTATCATTTTCTTTGTATTACTCTATATTAAATTGTATATTAGAATAAAGAACAACTAGACGACTTAGTCTTGTGCCAAATGATATGCATTAGGGTGGGGGAGAGTTAATGTGCACACTGATGGTATAAGATCCCAAGTTGGCTGGACATTGTCTTAATACAGCGTGCAATCTTTCAAGGAATACAAACCATTGATTTTCTGACCGCCCCACCCCCCAGGGCCCCAGGATTGCCTCCTGTTCTGTGGAAAATCCGATCATGGAAACAGGAGACAATGACACAGGAAGACATAGCCTAGATCCCTCTACTTATCTAAGTATCACTGGTGGGAGGAGGAAGGCACAGAAGAAGCTCTCTCCTCTTTTTATCCAGCAACGAGGCTGGAACAGATGCTTAAATGGCAGACATAGGGTGGATATTTAAATGAGGTTAAGAAMACACAAGAAAAAGAACAGTTCCRCGTAGCAGATCACAGATATAGAAGCTGTTTAGAAATGGCGGCAGATATAGTCTGAATAAGCCATGTTCATATATCCAATATGAATCAATATCACCAATCCAATGTGTAACTCACTACCTCAACCACCATTTGCCTGGARCCAGGCTGTGGCTGAGGACAAATGCTTACACAACRTCSACATGGGCCCAGTAGCCACTCAGGTRTAGTATATGCAAAGACCCAGAGAAATAGAGTGAGCTGAGGATCTAGGCTAGAGCTGTTTAAGGGAACGGAGGCAGGAAAGAAGGAAAGAAAAGAGGGAGGGAGAGCAATTGTGTGTGTGTGTGTGT
>BDUI01001004.1:15776-25871 GCA_002335545.1 Apodemus speciosus
TTTTTTTTTGGTTTTTCGAGACACGGTTTCTCTGTGTAGCCCTGGCTGTCCTGGAACTCACTCTGTAGACCAGGCTGGCCTTGAACTCAGAGACCCGCCTGCCTCTGCCTCCCAGGTGCTGGGATTAAAGGCGTGCACCACCACTGCCCGGCCACTCTCCCCTTCTTGTTTGAGATAGACCCTCACTCTTTTGCCCAGAGAGGCCTGGAACTTGCTATGTAACCCAGGCTAACATCTAACTTGTGGCAATTGTTTTGCCACAGCCCCCCCCCCCCACCCCCAGTGTTTATTATAGCTATGAACAACTGTGTCCAGCCGGTTTCTCTTTCGAAACATTTTATTTTGAAGATTGGCCCTAAGTTTATGATGCAGCTAAGAATAGCCTTGAATTAGTGTTCTTTGTACTTTTGTATCTAGAGTCCTAGGGGCTATAAGTGTGTGCCATCGTGCCCACCTCAACTTGTTGTGAATAGCCCTGGGCTTGTATTTTGATGCTAATTCCACTTCTCAGAGGGGCTGCAGATGAGGAGCTGCCTTGTGAACCTTCTCCCCACCTTAACTTTTCAGATAAAGGCTTGAGCCAGTGATTGGGCAGGAGAAAGGGGGAAGAGCTGGGAGTTTAGGGGAGGAGCTTTGGGGGATCAACAGGGAGGAGAGGAGCTATGGGGGGGGGGGGGGACTGGGGGATCTACAGAGGCTGCAGAGAGAAAAGCTCATGGCCTGGAGAATCCACAGGTTATATGGGATAATATAGATGGGACTAGAGTAGTGTAGTGGGAGATCTGCCCAATCTAGGCTTATAGCTTGTTTTGTTAACTGATTGAGTTGAGATGTCTTTTACCGGGGAACTCTCATCAACTTTGTTTTTTTGTTTGTTTGTTTGTTTTTGTTTTTTTATATCTACAAGAACCTTTTATTAGTTTTTTCTATTGACATCTGTTTCTTGTACTTATAAGGACCAAGGCCTAGGAGTGTGAGGCTAACTAACCTTGACAACATAATTAGACCCTATTTTAAAAGAAACTCTGTATGTATCATTATTATTATGTGATTATTTATGCTATAATCCTATAAGTGCTATAGCTCTTAAAGAATTCTTTCATGGTCATGTGTCTGTGTAAAGAATCAGATTTTATAGAAAAGTATATTTGAGCAAGCATCATGTGACAGATACTATTTCTGGAGAGACTTGAACAAATGTCTGTTTAGCCAGATAGGGAGCCCATGATAGATACCACAAGTCTATCTTGGTGAACCGATGAGTTTTATTGGTTTACAGGAATATAGGTGAGGGGTTATTTAGAGGAGTAAAATTGACTCAGTGATAACTGTGTCGGTGAAGCCCACCCTAGCATGGCCCATGGCTTATGAAAGCTGGAGCTCCCTATACAACTTGGAGGCAACTCAAAAGATTGGGAGTGGACTGTCATCCCAGCACTTGGGACATTAAGCCAGGAGGATCACCAGTTCAATGTCAGGGAGTGAGCTACATAGGAAGACCCTACATCAAATGCCAACAAGAGCAAAATAAACACAAACTAAAATACATCAAGGATAGAGGAATGGCATAGTGGTTATAAGCACTTGCTGTTCTTTAAGAAGATCTGGGTTCAGTTCTCAGTGCCAACATGGTTACTTATAACCATCTGTAACTCCAGTTTCATGGAATCTGATACCCTCTTCTGACCTCTGTTGGCACCAACATACGTGCAGGCTAAAGACCCATGCACAAGGCCTGGAGAGATGGCTCAGCGGTTAAGAACACCGACTGCTCTTCCAGAGGTCCTGAGTTCAATTCCCAGCAACCACATGGTGGCTCACAACCATCTGTAATGGGATCTGATGCCCTCTTCTGGTGTGTCTGAAGACAGCTACAGTGTACTCATATACATAAAATAAATACATCTTTTTAAAAAGACCCATACATGTTAAAAATGATATACCCCATCACTTTTTTTTAGGAATGATAGGGAAGGGTTCCAAAGATGTGTGGTGGTTTGAATAGGTTTGGCCCCCATAGAGTCAGGTGTTTGACTGCTTGGCCCATAGGGAGTGGCAATATTAGGAAATATAGCCCTGTTGGAATAGCCGTGGCTTTGTTGAAGGAATTATATCACTGTGGGGATGGGTTTTGAGGCCTCATAATGCTCAAGCTACACACCCATTGTGGTCTCCTTCTGCTACCTGTGGGTCCAGATGTAGAACTTTTGATTCCTCTAGCACCACTTCATCCTGCATGCCTCCATGATTCCTACCATGATGATGATAATGGACATTCTGAAGCTGTAAGCCAGCCCCAATTAAATGTTTGCCTTTTTAAGAGTTGCCTTGGTCATGTTGTCTCTTCACAGCAATAAAACCCTAAGACAACATGACAAAGTTGGAATGAACATAGCAGTATGAAAAAGGTTTTTAGGTGTGTGATGCATATCTGTAATCCCAGTACTCCAGAACAGAGATAGGAGGATTGCCAGAAAATTAAGACTAGCCTGGTAGCCTATGTAGATAGTAAGTTATAGGTCCACTAAGTTTCACTAATGAGATCCTACCTAAAATGGCCAATCTTTCCTCCTCCCAAAAGTAAAGAAAGTACAAAGAAAGATAGCAAAACCATAGGTTCAAAATCAAGATGTGTTGCTGCACACTGGCAATCCTAGCACTTCAGAAGCTGAGGTAGGAGGATGAAGAGTTCGAGACTAACCTGGACTACAGAAGTAGTTCAAGCTATAGAAGAAGACCTTGTCTCAAAAATCAAAATGAAATCAAAAGCAAGGAGGCCAAGACATTTGAGTAGCAAAGGTACCTCAGGAGATAGCCTGTGAATTTAACGTTCATGAAAGAGGAGGTATTTGTGCCTTCATAGTTGTGGGTTTTCTTATTAGCATAGTTCTTAAAAGGCAAGCATGTAATGTACACTTATCTACAAACATAGTATGTTAGTTATAGCAGTACCTGACTTTAGTAACTGGTTATTAGGCTATCACTAAACTGAGACCTCAATATATGCCCTCTGGTCAAACAAACAAACAAAAAACACGTGTCCGTAATACATATATATATAGTTGTGTATGGCCTTGCCACCAAGTTCTTTCATGTGTTCATTTGGTGGCAGTACATAATCAGGATAAGGCATTGCTCATTATTTGTATTTTGTGGGCTTGAAAACTGAAGCCAACTGTGCTTTTTGAAATTGCCTATGATCATGCACTATGTTTTTAAATAAGTAATTCCCCTCCACTTTTCAGTAGGCTCTTAGAAGTGTTACTGTTTGCAGTTCATTCAGATCTGTCCACAAAGTAAAGAGGCTTTCTTTTATGACACACATGCAAGACTTAGCCCGCGTACCATATATTCCACAGTGATGCGTTTTTCTTGCTTTGCTTTCAAAGTGTTCTTTCCTTATTTCATGTCTTCACATAGGATTTCCTAGTAAAGAAGCCATTAATAGAAGAAAAGGCCAGAAAGTCATTGAAACACGGTGGTGAAATTATGCAGAAAATACCATATTTTTTTACTGGGCATGATAGCATGTACTAAAAAGTAAGTTCCATGGAACTTAAATGTTAGTAAAAATGGTTCTTGTTTTCCAGATGGCTATGTAGAAATTGATTTATGAAAAATGAATAAATCAGTTATGCATGGCAAAGCTAAACACATCCGAGATAGTCTATAAATTAGAAAAAAATAACACTCAGGGTGAGGGGAATAGAAAAGGAGTTTGAGTTACAGGAAAACATTTGGAGCTGTTCCTGTCCTCCATCTGTTCTCCCTTGCCTGGGCAAGGCTAGCAGTATATTCATTCTTTTATTCATCCATCCATCCATCCATCCATCCATCCGTCCATCCATCCATCCGTATGTATGGAGCGCTCATCCATACAAGAGGTTAGCACTGGGCCATCTCATAATGCTACTGAATTACGGAAATGGAACCTGTCTTTTTGAGGTCCAAGCCTCCCAGGGTGAGGTGTGTGGGTGGATGATGCCACTGAGAGCAGCAGGGGGCACAGCAGGTATAAGGAAGGCTACCTAGCTAGAAGTCTAGATGGCATAACATTGTGTACACTCGGGGATCTTATCTTGTAGCCAAAGCACCAACAAATGACTTAAAAGCAGAGGAGTGATATGATCAGATTGGAGCCTTGGAAAATTGACAGTGCAGAGGGCAAATTGAGGGCAACTCTGGCAATGGTGTAATTTTTACTTCTTAAATTCTAGGCAAAAGATCAGAAGTTCTGAATGAAGGCAACAAAAACCAAGAGGGCAGGATAGTGGGTTCCGGAGAAATTGTAGGAGGGGCATTAAAAGGAACCACGGTACTGCGCTGAAATAGAAGAAAATCGGGGGGTACCTTCAAAGCCTATGCTGGTTACAGAGTTCACCCTTACCAGCTACCGAGTCTCAGTGTAACTTCCCACTGTGTCAGAGCAGAGAATGAACATAGGTGATAGAACGAAAAGCTTCACAGGACTTGAAATCCACCAAGGAGACTACAAAAAACAAAAAAACAAAACAAAACAAAACAAAAAAAACCCCAAAAACCAAAAACAAAAACAAAAAAACCTACTCTTTGTTTTTCCAAACTGTAAAGAACTCATAGTTTCCCTTCAAGGAGAAATGCAACCGACCTTGCAGTCTAGCTCCCAATGAAACCTACCTTCATCACCTCAGAGTCCTGGCCTGGAATCCAAGCACTCAGGGTAGACGAGAATAGTGGGTTCTAGGCTAGCCTGTACTTCGTGGGAAGACTTGTCTAAAAAAGCAACCCTCAGTTAGCCTTCGCCCCAAGCTATGTGCCCTGGGCAAATGTGTAGAACTCTCTTAAACAGATGTTCTGGGGAAATGGATCGTTAGGGCTGAGTCAATAGGACCGTGGGGACACAAACCACATGGGCTTTAAACAGTGCATCTTTTTGGCTTTGTTGCTGTCTTTTCGTTTGACAGTTGTGACGCAGGGTGTGACTCTGAAGCCCAGGTCTGGCTGGTACTTACTATGTGGCATAGGCTGCCCTCAAACCCTATGCAGCCCTTTGTCTAAGTTGCAGGTTGTAGGTCTAAGCTTCTAGGCCAGGCTTCACAATGCATATGATGATATCCACAGGCTTAAAGCTCGCCTTTACTTCAGAGGAAAATGGGGAGATTTCAGACTCCATATCCGTTAGTGTTTCACCTTTCTCTTTATGTTTATTAAAGTTTATATTAAATTCAGATTTACTTAGTGTTTACCTCACATCTCAGCCACATGGCCACTTTCACAGAGACATTGTTTTGTCACCTTAGGCCCCACTTAGTTGTGACACACAAACATCCTTGGGTTTTTCCTGTTTTCAGTGACTTTAACAGTTTTGAGCAGTAGTCAGGTATTTTATAAAATGCCCCTCCTTTTGGAAACTTACTTGATGTTTTTTTTTTTTTCCTGATTAGGCTGCAGTTGGGGCTTTGGGAGATGAAGATCCGCTGAGATCAAGTGACCCATCAACATGACATACTGTTGGTGATGGTCACTTTGATCACCTGACAGATTGAGTTTTCCTTCCTTTCTGCACTGTACTCCTTAGAAAGGAGTGGGAAGCCCTTCCCTGAGGGCAGAGGAATTATGTCCCCCACCTCCTTGAGCCTGGACATGGGAGCTGTTTCTACTCTCTCCCGGTTATGTATTTATTCCAACATTTGTATTGTTCTATCCTTCAGGTTCTAGACCATTCCTACTTTGTTTTGTTGCTTAAGTTGTCCCAGTTTTGTCCTTGAGTTGACAGTGCTTCCCCTCTCACTGTGGGTTTGTTTTTCCATACTCCCTTACTTACTTTGTTGCTCTAGTACCAAGGCAGGAAAGGTTCGTTAGCCATCTCTCAGGGGGCTCTTCTTTCCTTTCATTCTAGCACTGAGTTCCAAATGAAGATAGGGAAGTGGCTATGCTCACTTCCGTAAAGGCATTGCTACTTGTTTGAGGTAGGATTTTATGGAGACTGGCCTCAAACTCACTATGTAGGTGTGGGTGAGCTTGAACTACTGATCCTCCTTCTAAAAACTGGGATTATAGGCATGTACCACTNAAAGTTCCTGAACAGAACACCAATAGCTTATGCCCTAAGATCAAGAATAGACCAATGGGACCTTATAAAACTACAGAGTATCTGTAAGGCAAAAGACACTGTYAAAAGGACAAATAGGCAACCTACAAATTGACCCATTTTTCATTCAGTAGAGTTACTCAGTTTTCATGGGTTTCTACGCTTTCTATTGTTAATATCCAGTTTTAATCCATGGTGTTCAGATAGGATACAGGTTAGTATTTCTTTTATTTTTTAGGTATATTCTTTATTTACATTACAGGTCTCCTTTCCTGGTACCCCCCCCCCCTGAGAATCCCATAATCTATCTCCCCTTCCCCAATCAACCCTCCCCGATTCCCTGTCCTTCCTCTATACTAAGGTATCAAGTCTATCCAGGACCAAGGGCCTCTCCTCCCTTTGGTGTCTAACCAGACTGTTCCTGCTGTCGATGTGTCTGGGGCCACGGGTAACTCCATGTATACTCTTACCATCAGGGAATTATTTCCATTTTCTTGTATCTGTTGAGGCTTGCTTTGTGCCTCAGCATGTGGTCAGTTTGGGATACCTTTTCAAAAGGTGATGAGAAGAAGGTATACTCTTGTACCCGAGTTTGGGTGAACTATTCTGTAAATATCTGTTAGGCCCATTTGGCTTATCACATCATTTATCTCCAGCAATTATCTGTTTAAGTTTTGTCGGGATGGCCTGCTATTGGTGAGAGTGGGGTATTAAAGTCTTGCACCCTCAGTATGTGAGGGCCAATATGTGATTTTAGCTGAAAAGTGTTTCTTTCAAGAACCTGGGTGCCCTTGCATTTGTGGCATAGATGTGAAGAATTGCAATATCCTCTTGGTAGATTTTTCCATTGATAGGAATTAGTGTCCTTTGCTATGTCTTCTGATTAGTTTGGGGTTGAAGTCTATTTTGCCGGATATTAAAATGGCTACACCAGCTTGCTTCTTAGGTCCCTTTCCTTAGACTGTCCTTTTTTTTTTCCTCATTATTTTTAACTCTAAGGTGATGTCTATCCTTGATGTTATGGTGTGGTTTTAGTCTTTGTCTTTTTATTGAGTGAATTAGGAGCACTGATATTGAGAGAGATCAATGACCAATAATCATTTATGCCTGTTATTTTTTGTTGGTCTCTGTCTCTCTGTCTCTCTCTTCCAGTCTCTCCCCTTCCCTCCCCTCCCATCCCCTCCCTTCCNATGTGTGTGTGTGTGTAGTAACATTTATCTACATTAAGCTGAACAGGAGATCATACAGATTAATGTCTCTACTTTTAAAAAAATCTGCTAGCACACAATTCATTTTAGCCATGCTGCTTTGCTTGCCTATAATCTCGTCCTCTGACACTGAGAAACCTGCCTTGCATTATCTCTCCTCCATTAATTACCTCTTCTTTCCCAGTATACATGTATAGTGGTTTCAGAGTTGCTAACAAGTACCCACCATGAGAGACAAGTTACAGCTAGCAGGATTTTTGTCTTTGCATTTACAGTTTCTATTCATTTCTACTATGGCTAAGTCAGAGCTTTCCTCCCTTATCCCCCTCAGTGATGCTTGTAATACAGATAGATTGTTTTGTTTCTTGCCACATTTCCATCTTGGGGTCCTCAAACATTTAGATGATTCTTTAAAACAGCATACATTAAATTGCACACATAATTCTTTGAGCTGAAGGTCTGTGAGCAGGACAGAGGCACATTGATATGCATTCACTATTATGCTAGCATAAAGAGTAGTTTCATTCTCCTAATTGACCTCTTGTGCTTTACCTGTTCTGCCCCTTACAGTCCAAGCCTCTAGGAAGTACACAGCTATTCATTAGCTTCATAAATTTGTTGATGTTCTTTTTATGTCATATGATTGGAATCATATATACCATGTTACCTTTTCTGACTGGCCTCTTCAATTTACCAATACACATTTAAGATTCACCAGTGTCTCTGGGCGTGCTGCTGCATGCTTGGCATCCCAGCCCTCAAGAGGGTTAAGTTGTGAGGATTAAGGCCAGCCTGGGCTACGGAAGAAGATACTGTATTCCAAAAAAGGCACAAGGATTCATCAGAAGTGGTGAGATATCTCAGTGGATAAGGGTTTATGTTCCCATGCTTGAAGCCTTGAGTACTATCTCCAAGTCACATGTAGCAGAGAGAGAGAGAAAACTGACTCTCACAGGTTTTCCTCAGACATTTACATGTGTACACAACTGTACACACACACAAAATAAAGAAATGGTGTTTTTTTTTTAAAAAAAGATTCCTTAAAGTCTTTATGTGGGTTGATAGTTCATCCTTTCTTTTAGTGGATGACAGACCATTGTCTAGATATATCACTTTTTTTTATAAATCCATTCACTTACTGAGGAATATCTTGATGGCTTCTAGGTCTTTATTTTTGCAATTGTGAAAAAAGTGCTGTAAATATCGGAGTGCAGTTTCCTTTTTCTTTTGGGGGGGAGGAGGAAGGGGAAAGGGAAGGGTTTATTTCAGTCACACTTCCGTATAACAGTTTATCATCAAAAACAGCCAGGACAGGAACTCAAACAGGGAAGGAATCTGGAGGAAGGAGCTGTGCACACTCCACTGAGCACAGGCTTACTCAGCTTGCTCAGTCTGCTTTCTTATAATGAAGCCAGGACTGGTGTCCCAGGGGTGGCACCACCCACAACGGGCTGGACCTTCCTCCCCCTATGTATCACTAATAACTAATTAAGAAAATGCCATACAGGCCCGCTTACAGTTCCGTCATTTAAAAAGAATGACAATAAATACAATAAAGTATGAGATAAAACAAAAGCTAGCACATTAAAATTGGACAAAACAAACAAAAAAAATGAAAAGAACCCAAGGGAAGACATAAGAAATCATGGCCTACTCATTCACACACTCAGCAATCACATAAAAACACTATACTGGAAGCCACAATATATACACAAGGGATCTAGTGCAGACCCTGTGAAAGCTACTTAGTCTCTGTGAGTTCAGATGGGCTTTGACCATGTTGATTKATTTATAGGACTTGGTTCTCCTGGTGACCTCCATCTCCTCTGGCTCTTATACTCTTTCTCCTTCCTCTTCTGTGGGTTCTCGGAGGAGGAAGAATTTGATGGAGACATCTCATTCTGGCTTAGTGTTCCAAGGTCTCTCACACTCTGTGTAATGTCCGGCTGTGGGTCTCTGTATTTGTTCCCATCAGCTGTAGGACACTTCTCTGATGATGGATGAAAAGGGCACAGATCTATGAGTTTAGTGGAATGTCATTGCTCCGGGCTGGTGAGATAGTTCAGCCGTTAAGAGCACTTCTGAAGGTCCCGAGTTCAAATCCCAGCAACCACATGGTGGCTCACAGCCATCTGTAATGAGATCTGACGCCCTCTTCTGGTGTGGCTGAAGACAGCTACAGTGTACTTATATGTAATAACAAATAAATATTTAAGAAAAGAACAAAAAAGGAGTCATTGCTCCATCATGTTTATTTAATCAGTAGTATTTGCTTATATCTTGTAGGGTAGGTCTTATGTCAAATCATATTTTGATTACCAAAGTATGACCTAATGATTGTATTTCCTCCGTCTGTGTTGTTATGTCCCCCTTTTCATCTCTAACTTTGTTAATTTGGATCTTCTTTCTCTGCCTTTTAGTTCATTTTGATAAGGGTTTGTCAACCGTATTTATTTTCTCAAATAAACAGCTCTCTGTTTCATTTTTTCTTTGTATTTTGTTTGTTCGTTTTTGTTGATTTTAGCCCTGAGTTTGATAATTTTATGCTGTTTACTCATTTTTGGTGTACTAACTTCTTTTGGTTCTAGAGCTTTCAGGTGTGCTGTTCATTTGCTATTAGGAGATGTCTCCATTTTTTTATAGGCACTTAGTGCTGTGAACTTTCCTCTTAACACTGCTTTCACTGTATCCCATAAGTTTGCATATGTTGACTATCCCTTTTCTTTTTTTTATTGGATATATTCTTTATTTACATTTCATTTCCCTTTTTCTGGTTTCCCTGCCCCCAAGATATCCCATATGTCTTTTCCCCTCCCC
>BDUI01001004.1:61828-72668 GCA_002335545.1 Apodemus speciosus
GTATACACACACACATAATATTCCATACAACTTATTTCCCTCTTTTTGTTGGGGTTTTGGGGTTTGTGGTGCTGTAAGTTGAGCTTGGATCTTGAATATGCTAGGGGAACTCTATCCATGACCAGGATCAGCAGCCTATTTCATTTCTCTAGCTATATATACAAATGATAATCAAAAGCAGGGGCAGAGGGGGAAGGCAGCGAGCCGTAACTCTATCTATGCTGATGTGAGCCTGCTCCCTTGTGCTGTCCCGGAATAACTAGCCCTTTATTATGGGTCTCTTCCAGGAGTTCCTTGTAAAGCAGAGCTTGAGATTTGCTCAAACTACAGATTTCTTTGGCTCTTTTTATGAATGAAATCATTGCCCGGGGGGTGAATAGTCTGTGGTGCTTGAAGAAGTCCTCTGTTGCCAAGCCCTCAGCCTCCTGGGCTCTGCCTCTGGCCAGCTTCTGCTGCTTTCACTGCCTTCCCTCTTTGTTTCCGACCTCGGGAGCCCACTGGCTCCCCAGCCACTCTTAAAGGACAAAGAAAGAATTGTGCTCGGAGGACCTAAGATCATGGAAAAGTTGTGTCAAATTCACAACTAAGAAACCTGCCGAGTCGTGATTTTCCTTGTCTAGGCCATTAGATTCTTATAGTGCTTGACGTTTTGCAAAGTCAGAAGTCCCGTTGAGTTTTTATGCCTTGTCATCTGAAGTATATAACCCATGGTGTTTGCTATTCCTTTTTGGTAATGCATCACCCTTTGCCAGCCCTTTAATGTTAATGAATCATTCTTAGTGCTCAAAACTAAAGTTTCTAGATATCCTACTTCATTATCATACACACACACATACATACATACATACATACATACATGCATACATACATACGTATATACATACACATTATATATACATACGTATCAAAAGTATATTCTGTATATTCTGTCCATATGAAAATAAGTATTCCCTTTTTATTCTTTGGAGCATCATGGACTTATCAAGGTTAGATAGTTTCTACCCCCGAACTTGTTGCTGTGTCTGTGGTAGCAATTTCCCTAAGATGTAATCATTACATGTGGAATAGTTGTCAGAGGCTTAACAGTCTATAATGATGGTTACAAGGGCAAGGAGGGGTGGGAAATGGGGAGAAGGCAGCCAGAGGTATAAATTGGCAATTAGGTGGGATGAATATATTTAGAGAGCTAATGTACCACATGAGCACTCTAGTCGAGAACTCCAACGGCAGGTGGTGAGTTCAGGGCCAACCTGGTCTACGTAGCTCATTCCAGGACAGCCAGGGCTACACAGGGAAAACTTGTCTGGAAAAACAAAACAGAACAAAACAAAAAACAATGAATACTAAACACTAAAAATGTCCTGTTCATTCAGAGACGCATAATTATGGAGGGTGACTGTAGCAATCCTTTCATTATGCATATATGCATTAAAATATTGAGGCTGTGGGCTCAAGAGATGGTTCAGTGCAAAGAATATTTGCTGCTTTTCTAGAGGACAAAAGTTTCTTTCTTACCCACATCCAGCAGCTCGAAGCTGGCCCTACTTCCAGCACCAGGGGATCTAATGGCCCATTCTGGCCTCCACTGGCACTTGCATTAGTGTGATACACATATGTGTGTGCACACGCCCTAGAGCTGGACATGGTAGCTTATATGTACAATTGTAGCACTTGGGAAGTGGTAGCAGGATGACAAGCAAGTTCAGGGGTTCCCTCAGCTACATGACGACTAACACAGGTTACATGAGCCAGTCTCAAGGCACCAACAACTCAAATAAATAAACAAACATGGAGGCTAGGAATATAGCTCAATGGTAGAGCATGTGTTTTAGCATGTGAGAGACTCGGGGTTAAATCTTAGGAATTCAAAACTGAAACGAAATGGAACAACACCCCCACCAAATATATCCTGCTACTCACACTAGCCATGCCGAGTAAACAGTTATTAAGGAACAAAAGCATGTTTAGAAATGTTAGTTAGTATAATCTGTGAGAATTTAACACCGAGATAGGGAAGGGTAACAGAATGTCGAAGCATGTTATCACTTTATGTAGTCAGAGTTCAACCATTCCCCAAACGGGGGAGGCTATCGTAATTCTTGTTAAAGTTGACATGGAATCATATGTATTTGACTGCAAAACTGACAAAAAAAACTCTATTAAATGTAAATTGGGACCAGTTATGGTTTCAGTGTGTAGTCTCAGTTCTTGGGAGGCAGAGACATGAGGATTGCTACAAGTTAGAGGCCAGACAAGGCTGTAGATCAAGACCCTGTATCTTAACCTAACTGAGCCTTCCCTTACCAAGCCTTTGGCCTCCTGGTCTTTGCCTCTGACTAGAGGAGGAAGTTGGATGTCTGTGACCTTGAGGCCAGCCTGGTTTGCATAGCAAGTTCTAGGCCACTGTGGGTCACGACCCCTTTAGGGGTTGAGTGACCTTTCCACATGGGTTGCTTAAGACCGTCTGCATGTCAGATAGGGAAGGGTAATGGAATGTTCAAACGTGACATGTTGAAATCGTATTTACATTACAGTTCATCAGAGTAGCGAAATTACCGTTATGAAGTAGCAATAGGATAATTTTTCGGTTGGGGTGGGGGTCACCACAACATGAGGAACCGTGTTAAAGGGTAGCAGCAGCATTAAGAAGGCTGAGAGCCACTCTTGTATGCTAACCAGAGCTACATCGGGAGATATTGTCTCCAAGTCAAAAGTGAGTCCCGTTTGAAGGCTTTCCAGTTTTTAGTCCTCTGAGAATTTCCTTTGATTGCAGCAAGGCATGTGATTTTTTTTCAGTACCAAGGGACCTAATCATGTTTCAGTAGTTTCTCCGATGCATGACCTGCAAAGAGATATTTCAGCAATTCACTATTCTTTTCCTTTCTGGCCCGCTGTCCTGGTAAAAAAGTCACCGAGAAGAGCTGCCCACCCAGCTATGTCCACTAAACTGCTGTCTGTCTTTCTGTCTTGTTCCAGGGAGCCTTTGCCTACATAGTCAATTACTTCATGTACGTCCTCTGGGCTCTGCTGTTTGCTTTCCTTGCTGTGTCTCTTGTCAAGGCATTTGCACCTTATGCCTGTGGTTCTGGGATCCCTGAGGTGAGTATAGCATGAACCTCCGCCCCCCCCCCCCGGCCCCCGAAATCCGTGTATTCTTGCATATACTATAGCTTGGTTACTGTTAATCAGGGCCAGAGCCTGAGGCTACTTACAGTCCATTTAAATTTCCCTTTAAGTCTCCTGTCAGCCTGGGGCACAGAATTGGGGCCAGAAGAGGAAAGAAGGGGCCCCAAATCCCATACCTACCTATTTGGGCCTTAGATTGGTTTACTGGAGCAGTTAACTACAATTTTAGTTGCTGTCTGCTCTCTGACTAAGTCATAGTTCTTTGGCACATACTCCAGGCTACATCTCAGGATGTTTCGTGAACATCAACCTTATCCTCAGAAGATTTTATAACCAGAGGAAGTACCTGTTCTTCTCAGCTATGCCTGCTTCTTCATCTATGCACTCTCTGCCTTACAATAGACTCCAGCTTCCACACAGCTCTCTACTCTCCCCCAAATCCCTGGATTTCTCCCACACTGACATCCCACTTGGGACAAGTACTTCTATGCCACTTGCTAAGGAGTGATAGTTCTTGTGAGGGGGTGTAGATTTGAACTTTTTGGCCTTGTTTATTTACATAGTCTGTTTCCAATCTCTCTGTGTTCGGCCTGCAGATCAAAACTATCCTGAGTGGTTTCATTATCAGGGGCTATTTGGGTAAGTGGACCCTTGTCATCAAAACTATCACTTTGGTGCTGGCGGTGTCATCTGGCTTGAGCCTGGGCAAAGAGGGCCCCCTAGTGCACGTGGCTTGCTGCTGTGGGAACATCCTGTGCCACTGCTTCAACAAATACAGGAAGAATGAAGCCAAGCGCAGAGAGGTAAGGACATGCGACCGTAATAGCCACCGCAGCCCCCTGCCCCATGCTCACTAACCCTTTCAGGAGCAGAAGTACTATGCTCTCAGAGACAAGAATTTGGGGATTTCACTTGGGTAAATTCAAATAGCTTTTGGTTCAGCAAGGTCAGTACTAGGAGTCCATTGTGTAGCCATCTTAGCAAGTGTATATCCACAGGTGTCTAGGGATACTCAAAGAAACCTATTAATATTGAAAAAGTTTGAAATTAGCAATAGGTCATTAAATAGGGGCTTGATTAAAAACCGTGTTCTGCTCATAGGAAACTATGCAACTATTTAAAATAATGAAATGGTCCTAAGAATGTTGACACGGACTGCTGACAACAGACAGTAGAAACTAAAGCTAGTTTGTGGGATACGTTTGAGTAATTTTTAAAAATGTATTTCTGTGCATTCATGAAGAACATGAGGCTGGGGCGATGTCTTAGTCAATAAAGTGCTTACCTGGCAAACATGGGGGCCTAGAACCCATTTTTTTTAAAAAAAAGATTTATTTATTTATTTTATGTATATGTACACTGTAGCTGTCTTCAGACACACCAGAAGAGGGCATCAGATCCCATTACAGATGGTTGTGAGCCACCATGTGGTTGCTGGGATTTGAACTCGGGCCTTTCGGAAGAGTAGTCAGTGTTCTTAACTGCTGAGCCATCCCTCCAGCCCCTGGAGCCCATTTTTTTAAAAAGTGGTACATACTTCTAATCCCAGCACTAGGGAGGTAGAGACAGGCAAATCTCTCTCTGCCTGTCTCTTGCTGCAGCTCAGCTGATCGGTTTCCACTGTAGTGTCTCCGTGCCTGTGCTTAAATCAGCCAGGTGTTAATGTGTACTATTTTGAGGAGGAAGAATGTTCTAAAAAGAAAATATCCCAAGTCCTTGGTTACTTTTATTGTGCAAGAATTAAGGGCCTAAAGAAGCAGCGGTTCTTGCTTTATTTTCCTTGAAGGGTCCAAAAAAAATCACAGATGGACTAGGTCAAGGCCAGGATTATTTCATTTAAAAAAAAAAAAAAAGGAGCTCTTGTAGAACTGGAGCCCAGCGATTTCTGCGGAAGGGGAATAAAACCACGAAAAGATTAACCACAGGCTCTGGAAACTGAAATGCTGGCATTTTAAGCGTGGACCGTTAAGTAGGGGAAAGTTCCTGGAACAGTCAGAAAGGAGAGGAAGGCAAGCAAGAGTGGCAGAGGGACACAGAAGCTGTGTGAAATTAAACAAGCTATTAAACAAGGAAAATCACGAGAAGAACCCATTCTAAGGGGCAGGAATGGCGCTGGTTGCTGCTGCCGTGCAGAGACCCAGTTGAGCCTGAAAGTAGATTCCTTATAAAAGCTGAACTACTTTTCTGAAACTTGCCAGACACGAACTCTTCTGAACATCTGGATCTTCAGTCTATTTTCTGTAACACAGATATATCCCTAATGCCTTTTCCCTGCTGTGCTGGGGTCTAAACCCAGGGCCTTGTGCAAGTTATCTCATCTTGTGGTTCTCAATAGCAGCACAACCCGTTCATGAGCAGCAGCCTTTTCACAGTGAGCAGACCGGTGGAAATAAAGCAGACTTGAGCTGAAAGGGGCGCAGAGATTCCACTCACTAATAGAGAACTCAAGAGCCCTCTTCCTCCCGCCCAGCTCCGATTTCATCCTAAACAGATCCAGGAAAATCTCCTTTTACAAGTTGAGTTTTGGCTTCCCTGCCCTTCTCAAATGAGTCTTTTTGAGCTGCGACTTTTCAAAGCTCTCACTTTTTTTGAAGGTTAGGACCAGGCCTTTCCCTCCTTGCCCTCATTAATTCCCCTAATTGGTCTGCCAGGCCTGGAGAAACCAGGACTATGAAAGCCAGAAAACCATTTCTTTTTGTCAAGAAATATTTTATTCTTCGAAATTCCTAATTTTGCTCAGTTTTATCTTTAACATATGCTTTAAAATCATCTCTCTCCACGGCTACTGGTATAGAAGGAAATGACTTGTTCCTATTACTTCTAGCCTGTTTACATCACTAGTGTGAGTCCCGCACATTTCCCATGGCCGCACTTCCACGCACAGGGCAATCCTCTCTAAACACCACTTGTGCCCGCCCCACCCCCTTTTTGTCTATCTTTCCTGCTGATGCTTTATTCCGTTCACTTTCCTTGCAACCTGTCTTCTCTGCCCTTAAAAACCTGGTTGTCTTCCTATTTATGTTTCTATGGGCCACTGAGACTGGAATAGGCTACAGGGGTCGGTAATTCTAAACTGTAAACACTTGGATGTCATTAGAGCCTTCTATAATATCTCATTAAAATGTTTCCTAAACTGGCCTCGGGAGAAAGCCCACAAGGCCTCAGCCCTACACAAAGACCTACATACAACTCAGGACTGCTGAGAAGTGGGAGAGGTAGTCTTCCCCAAGGCCGAGCCCAGCAATTGCTTATTCAGTACCAAGCAGTGAGCTCTGAAAACACACATACAATAGCATTATACAGACTGAGCCAGTTCAACTTAGAAATGTCTGTGCATATCATAGACGTATGTGTATGTAATAAGAATTAGTTTTTTAAAAGCCATAAATTTGAAGGAGAGCAAGGAGGAATATATGGGAGTGTTTGGGGAGAGGAAAGGGAAGGGGAAATGATATAATTATAAATTCAAAAAATAAAATAAACCAGTGTGCTAGTGAAACAGCACAGCAAAGTACTGGATCTTGCTCTCCAAACTCAAGTTCAGTTACTGCACAAGGAAGGTTGTCAGCGGGGCGTCAATTTAGAATTAAACACATGCCTTGATCACAAAGTAAAGGCCTTTTTTTGTTGTTTAAACACATGAACCATGTGTATTGTCACCATCTAACATACAGTATTTGCCCTCCGAGTACATATCACATTTATGCTACAGGTCGTATGCATTTTGTATTTTTGCACCTTTTAAGATTTTTTTTATTAAAATATGAGTCCGCCCCTTCCCCCTCTCTCCTTTCCTCTCTCCACCCCCTTCCATCTACTCCACTCACTCCTTCCCAAATTAATGGTCTCTTTCTCCTTTGATTAGCGTTCATACACACACATTTCAATGTAACCTGTTGAGTTCAATTAGTACTGCTTGTGTGCAAGTGGTTAGCCGTGCAGGATTGATTGTTTTTTTAATCCTTTGTGCCTATGAACATTCCCTTCGAAGCGTGATTGAATGTAAGGAAGCCATATTACTCCATTGCTGACCTTCTATTTTGGATTGTAGGTCTTATCGGCTGCAGCAGCTGCTGGCGTATCTGTAGCCTTTGGGGCCCCTATTGGTGGAGTATTATTCAGCCTGGAAGAGGTAAATGACTTCTGTCTGTAGAGCATGTATATGCCTTTATATTAGAAATTTTGGCCAGTATCTATATATGTTGCAGTCCCTGGGTCTTCTGCCCAACTTGGTCCTTTGGCATGTAACTTCCAGAAATTTCTGGAAAGTTTTCAATCTTGACTATAATGTCAGCAGCCCCAGCATTTCATTTGAAACCGTTTTGGCATAGTGACTATGCGTTTGCTTTCTCCCCTTCTGTCTTGTAGGTCAGCTACTACTTTCCCCTCAAAACATTATGGCGTTCTTTCTTCGCTGCTCTGGTGGCAGCGTTCACGCTCCGCTCCATCAATCCATTTGGAAACAGCCGCTTAGTTCTGTTTTACGTCGAGTTCCACACCCCGTGGCATCTTTTTGAGCTCGTGCCATTCATTGTGCTAGGCATATTCGGTGGCCTTTGGGGAGCTTTGTTTATCCGCACAAACATTGCCTGGTGTCGGAAGCGTAAAACCACACAGTTGGGCAAGTATCCTGTGGTCGAGGTACTCATTGTGACAGCCATCACTGCCATCTTGGCTTTCCCCAATGAATATACCCGGATGAGCACAAGTGAGCTCATTTCTGAGCTGTTCAATGACTGCGGTCTCCTGGACTCGTCCAAGCTCTGTGATTATGAGAACCACTTCAACACAAGCAAAGGCGGCGAGCTGCCCGACAGACCTGCCGGTGCGGGAGTCTACAGCGCCATGTGGCAGCTGGCTTTGACACTCATCCTGAAAATAGTCATTACTATATTCACCTTTGGCATGAAGGTGAGACAGTCTTTTGGTGAACTCTGTGTGAATGTTCTGTATGGATGTGGGCTTTGGAGGGCAAAGCCAAAGCATCCTACAATCCTGATAGCTCGTGTGGTGTCAGATTTCCTCAGAAGCCCCTTTATCTCCAAATGTTCTCATTGGTGGGCAGTGACAACTTTGTCTCAGCTCCTTGATACCTTTATTTAAATCAAATGCTCACCGATGAGTTTTTAAAAGGAACATTTTTTTCCTTTTCTATGTAAAACCAATTTTTCCCACAAAAATGGTAGTAGGGTATTCCTTTTAGATCATTTTCTATCAAAATGCAGTGCCTGACTAACCCACTGTTAGCCTGAACTCCATGAGGAGTTCTACCATCGTAACCACATTTCAGGTTTTAGCAACTTCAGAAAGTTCAACCCAACATGGCTCAGTGAACTTTTTACAGTTAATATCAGTGCTTACTTGTTAACCCATAGATTCCACTTCACATGTTAATATTAAAGTATTTAAACTATCAAAATCATATAACACTGACCAGTGAAAATGGTTCTGCAGCAATGGTTCTAGCCACTAAGCCTGTAGATCTGAGTTCATTTCCCCAAACCCACATGGTAAAAGGCAGGAACTAACTTCTGAAAGTTGTCTTCTGACCTCCACACAAGCATACCTCCTACACACACACACACACACACACACACAAAAACACAAACAGGTAGAGGTATGCTGCTGGGCCTGACTACCTGAGTTTAAGCCCAGGAACCCAGATGGTGTAAAGAACTAACTTCTGAAAGTTGTCTTCTGACCTCCACACAAGCATACCTCCTACACACACACACACACACACACACACACATACACACACACGCGCGCGCGTGTGCGTGCCACAAGAAGTGTAAATGCCAATCTAAGCACATTCTAACATGGAGAAGCTACAAAAGTTGATCTCGTACATGCAGAGAAGTAGTTACCCCGGAAGTAGGTCTAGTGCTCTATAGCAAAATACAATACCTATAATTGATTGCGTATTTCAGAAATGGAGAAAGGATTTTGAATGTTCCTAAGACAAAGATATAATGTTTACGTGACAGATATGGTAATTATCCTGATTCGATCATTGCATGTTGTATACACGTATCCACTTATTATACAGTACTTAAGAAATAATGTACAATCATTATGTCTTGCTTCAAACCAGATCTTTACCTTTAATACTTGCTATAATATCCGTGTTTTAGAGGAAATGAAAATAGGAAATCAGTTAAAGTTGCTTCCTCCAGGCTAAGTTTTGCTTCTCCTTTGTTTCCTCTCTTCAGCACCCTACTACCAAACCACTCCCTATCTTCTCCATGGGAAGATGTGAGCCAGGGGTAGAAAAAAAAAAACCGGAAAATGTCTGGATACTTCTTGGGTTAATTTCAACGTTGTTGTTCCACTGTTTTATCTAAAGGGAATCTACAGATCCTCAGATAGAAGCACATTTGCTTGCGTTCCAATGTCACATACACACTAAGAACCATAAGCCGTTCTGACTGTGTTTACATCATTTCCTTCCTTTAATAGTAATAATTCCTAGAAGCCAGGAAACAAAACAGGAAGACAGATGTTTGGGTTAAGCATGTAGCTTTTAGCCACTATCTCATTTTAAAATTTTGTTGAATTTTCTGTAGTGTTGTTAGAGGGTAGATGGAAACTTTTTGTGTCATTGTAAGTATTTTATGAAAATGCCAGCGTTAATATTCACTAACTCTTGACTTTGAGTAAATGACTTAACCTCTCTAAGCCGTGGGGGCCTGTCATTGGGGAATAATAATGTCTAATTCCTGGGGTTATTATAGAACATCTATAAAACCTTATGGTAGGCCATCCCGCTTAGAATACAATAGTCAACAAAGAGTAGATTGTGCTGATAAAAATTCAGAATTGGGGAAAATGTCTGCATATATGAGAAATTCCATCTATTTTCCTTTTTCTTTGGGAAAGGCCTAATTTCTGCCTCCAGTTTTGTGTTGGTCTGGAGAGTTCAGGCTCTTGCCTGATGGACCCCCCGAATCAGGGTAAGCTTCTTCGAAGTCATCCTTGCCTGCACGTCCCAGAGAACCTCTAGTCCCCGTAGTATCTCATACACGTCTTTGCAGCCACTTGGTAGCATAGTGCATAGTTAAAGTGTCGTTGGCCTGTTTGCTTCGCAGAGGGTCAGTCCTCTACCCTACCATATGCCAAGAACTGCATCGTTTCTCACTAACCACCTTGTGCTTTCTCTTTGCAGATTCCTTCTGGTCTCTTTATCCCCAGCATGGCCGTCGGTGCTATAGCAGGCCGTCTTTTAGGAGTAGGAATGGAGCAACTGGCTTATTACCACCACGACTGGGGCATCTTCAATAGCTGGTGTAGTCAGGGAGCCGATTGCATCACCCCTGGCCTTTATGCCATGGTTGGGGCTGCCGCCTGTTTAGGTGAGTAGTGTTTGCTTCAAAGAAGTCACCCCGCTAGCAACATACAAATGAAGAGTACTAAGAAACACAGTGGACTGCAGAGTGGGTTATTTTTCTTGGCATGATTATCCATTTCGTCTTGATTTACTATTTCTCATACATTTTAACAAAGGCAATTTAAATCTCTTATATAGGAGAAGTCATCAGAAATCTACACAGAGAATGTGTATCACAGTATTATTTATAGGAACAAAAATTGGGCAGGTGTGGCAGATGCTTGTAATCAGCCCTTGGAAGGCTAAGCCAGGAGGATCTCAAGTGTCATGCCTGCCTAACCTACGTTAGTAAGGCCTTGTCTGTACACCAACCCAGCCCCCACCCCC
>BDUI01001004.1:129557-166457 GCA_002335545.1 Apodemus speciosus
CTGCTGCTGTTGGAGGCTGGGGTAATGGAGGGAGCTGGGCGAAGGAAGGCCGGGGGAGAAGATATTGGTGATCTGTTGGTGATGATGTGGCCAGGGATGAAATGGAGTCCACAGCAGATGTTCTGCTACAGAGCTGGGACTTGGGGGCTGGCAGCGGGGGTGGGGGGGGTTAGGATCTGGAAGAGCAGAAGGAGAGCTGACGATGTGCAGCCAGTCAGCCTACCGGCTTCCATAGCAGGCGTGGTAAGACTGCGTTTTACACTAAGTTTTTATGCAGGCTTTAAAGCACAGATGTAGGTAATTGGAGCACTCAGGAAATAATCCATCATTCTCAGAACTCTGGCCCAGGTGCCTGGGGAAGCAACTTGTCTTTCTGAATTCCCCAGTGGAGAATTTACCAGTTGTTTTTTAAGGAAAGTAAGACAATGCTGAGATTACTTTCTTCTATCTATTATGCTCACTTGTCCACCCCCACCAGAGTCAAAGGACATGGGATGGAAGGAAGAAGGGACTGTTTTATTTTTTTTTAACCAGACAGCTTGCCAACATTCTCAGATCACTCTCTCCCAGAAGACACATAGCCCTCAGCACTGCCAGAAATCTTGAAGAACATCTGGTCAGGAGTTGGGATTCTTTGGGCAGAGTTTTGAGCAGCTATTACCATTTAAACTTTTCAGGACTTTTAAGTGCTTGTCTCTTTGACTAAAACAAGGCAAAACAATAGCCCCCACCCCTCAAATGCACACACAAAACTTCCGAAGCTTTGCACCATAACCTTCCAGGTGATTGAAAACCACAGCCTGGGTTGAAGCAATGCTCTCTGTCCCTGGGCTTGTACCAAATAGGTCTGAAGAGAAAGGAAAGGCCTACACACATGTGGCATGTTCAAATCATACCTCATTTCTTTATGGACATAATCTGAATGCAGTGGAAAGATCCTTTCTCTAGCCCCAGCCCAGTCACTAATGAGCTGTGGAGTCGTTCTCCAAGATAGAATCCTTCTCTTTTCTGGGCTCTGATCTACTCATATCGAAAGGAAAGGTGTCTTGTAGCAACAGGAAGCATATTCAAAGCACTTGTAAGATTCCTGGAAGCAAGAAAATAAGAAAGAGTTTCTAAAAGGCTAAGTGACTTTACCAAATGTGCAACAGTCACTGGGAGGTGGTGGCGCACACCTTTAATCCCAGTACTCAGGAAGCAGAGGCAGGCAGAGTTGTGAGTTCAAGTCCAGCCTAGTCTACAGAGTGAGATCCAAGAGATCCACGGTTACACAGAGAAATCCCGTCTTGAAAAACCAAAACAAACATACATACAAACGCCTCAAAAACAAAAATAAAAAAAAGTTCAACAGTCATCTCAAGCTCTGTGTTTTCTGAGACAGACTTGGCTATCACCAGGTTCAGCACACCTAGCACGGTGACCCCCAAAGTCAATAAGGTGCTGCTACTGTGATCTAGCTTGTGCGTCTGGACCTTTAAAAATTCCCAGTTGCTAGTCAACCTGCCCTTTACACCAGAATGTAACTACATCAGAATGGCTAGGATCAAAAACTCAGGAGACAGCAGGTGATGGCAAGGATGTGGAGAAAGAGGAACACTCCTCCACTGCTGGTGGGATTGCAAGATGGTACAGCCACTCTGGAAAACAGTCTGGCGGTTCCTCAGAAAACTTGGCATAATACTACCTGAGGACCCAGCTATACCACTCCTGGGCATATACCCAGAAGATTCCCCAGCATGTAATAAAGATACGTGCTCCACTATGTTCATAGCAGCCTTATTTATAATAGCCAGAAACTGGAAAGAACCCAGATGTTCCCTTAACAGAGGAATGGATACAGAAAGTGTAGTATATTTACATAATGGAATACTACTCAGCTATTAAAAACAATGACTTCATGAAATTCTTAGGCAAATGGATGGAACTAGAAAACATCATCCTGAGTGAGGTAACCCAATCACAAAAGAACACACAAGATATGCACTCGCTGATAAGTGGATATTAGCCCAGAAGCTTGGAATACCCAAGATACAATTCACAGACCACAATGAAGCTCAAGAAGAAAGACGACCAAAGTATGGATACTTTGGTCCTTCTTAGAAGGGGGATAAAAACAGCCATGGGAGGAGATACAGAGACAAGTTGTGGATCAGAGACTGAGGGCCATCCAGAGATCCACCCCATATACCGTCACCAAACCCAGACAATAATGTGGATGCCAACAAGTGCTTGCTGACAGGAACCTGATTTAGCTGTCTCCTGGGAGACTCTGCCAGTACCTGACAAATACAGAGGTGGGTGCTCTCAGCCAACCATTGAACCGAGCACAGGGTCCTCAATGGAGGAGCTAGAGAAAGGACCCAAGGATCTGAAGGGGTTTGCAGTCCCATAGGAGGAGCAACAATATGAACCAACCAGTATCCCCAGAGCTCCCAGGGACTAAACCACCAACCAAAGAGTACACATGGAGGGACCCATGGCTCCAGCTACATATGTAGCAGAGGATGGCTTTGTTGGACATCAAAGTGAGGAGAGGCCCTTGGCCCTGAGAAGGCTCGATGCCCCAGTGTAGGGGAATGCCAGGTCAGGGAGAAGGGAGTGGGTGGGTTGGTGAGCAGGGGGAAGGGAGGTTGGGATAGGGTGTTTTCAGAGGGGAAACCAGAAAGGGGATAACATTTGTAATGTAAATAAAGAAAATATCTAATAAAAAAAGATTTCTTAGCTGTTAGAACTGCTTGACCCTATGACCTTCAGTGTTGGTTGCCTCTTGGAGCTGCTAGTATTGGGCCAAATAGAAGACAGGACTGTTTAAGCAGATGGTTAGGGAAAGTTGGGAGAAATATTTGAATGGGGCAGATTTGGAAACTGGCAGGGAGTTAAGAGAACTGGTTCCTGTTCTAAAATAGCTGGTCATTTATCACTGCTGCTTGGTGTTCTCTCTAAACAGCAGTGCCATAAACTTGAGACTGGCCAGAGTGGAGGCTTTTTCGTCTTTGATGGGCATAAATAGTGTAATATATGAATGTCGAAATAACTCCAGAAAAATAGGCAGACACACAGAAAGATCATAGGAACCCTTGATAGAAGACCATTCAAGTAATGTGCCCCAATTTAAAGTCAGCCCCTAAGGCTAATTGGAGCCAAAATGTGATTATTTTAATTGAGTGGATAACCTTCTTATTCCTACATATTTTGTTTTATTCTTCTATTTATAGCTCCTCTTTGGTTTACTTCTTGATTTTAATCCTCCACAGATTTAACAGTCTCAAAGCCTATAGACTATAATAGTATTAAAGCTTTCCTTTCCTATCTACTTTATTATCCACCTTCATTTTTTGAAAGTATGTCTAATCCTTAATTCTTATTTTTACCTACACTTCTTCCCTTCCACTTCTAATCCCTTTAAAAGATTTGTTTTATTTTAAATTATGTGCATGTGTGTGAGTATGTTCACATGAGTGCAGGCGTCCTGGGAGGCAGGAGACATTGAATTCTCTGGAGCTGCAGCTAGTCAATTGATAGCTGCAAGCCATGAATTCTTAGGACCGAACTCAAGTCCTCTACAAAAGTAGTATGCTCTCTTAACTGCTGGATCATTTATCCAGCCCCAGTTCCTAATCTTATTAACTAAAATCTGCACATACTCCTAATTATTCTTGGTTGGTTTTCCTCCAACAGTTATTAAAGTCAAAGAGGTCACCAATATTAATTGACTAGTGTGACAATTGAATATCGATAATAGAGAACATCTGTGGTTGTGCTCTCAGTTAATATTCAACTCGGAGAATAATATAGACCTGACACCAGGGATGCTGAGATCCTGAACTGAGGAATTATTTTCCAAACTACACCATGTATTCATTCCACTGGATCCAAGTCCCAATTGAACACTGCAAATATTTCAACAGAAAGAACACAGCTGATAGCAACAAGCCAAGCAACAAAATCAAAACAGCTGCATAAATCCCAGTGCAGTAACATACAAAGCACGGACACTAATCCAAAAATAATTAACCCTACAGTAACAGCATTCAATAAGAGTGAATTAGATGTAATACCAGGTTGAGGATTCCAAGGCAGTATGTTCAAAGACCCAAATATCTGAAGAAAATCAGGAAGACAGTGGTTGATAGGAAAGAGGATTTCAACAAGGAACTAGAACCACTGAATATAAAACAATCTGATCTTCTGGGGGAAAAACCCCACAGTGTGCCTAATAAAACACCCTGCATAAAGTTTTAGCAATAGACTGAATCAAGGGAGAACAGGACATCTGAACTTAAAGACAAGGTAGAGGAACTGGAAAAGTGCAACAAAGAAAAATAATTCCAAGGTACACACACACTTGGAGAAGACCAAATCTACAGGTTATAGGCACAGAAGCAGGAGGAGAATCAGAAAAGGACACACTTTCATAATATAAATAAAACAAAGAAACTGCATTGAAGGCAGAAAGCGAAACGGCAAGTCACATATAAAGGCAGCTCATTAGGGTGACAGATTATTTTGTTGTGGGGTATTCACCTGAGAAAACTGCTTGGACATGGGGTTTAAGCCAATAGAAAGTCTTTATTAGCAGTCTGGTGACTACAGAAGGTATTCTGGATCCCAGTATTGACCTGAGACTTCTTGAGATAGGCTCTTAAGCACAAAAACCATGTTCTTGGTTGACATACTTCAGTTAACAAGAACAGTCATCCAGAAGCAGAACTACAAGAACCAAAAAGCAAGGTTAGTACATTTAGAGACTTTCCCAGAACTATGGGCTTTGATAGATTAGTTCTTTGTTTTGGTTTTAGCTGGTAGTGCTGTCTCTGTGCTGAGTTTTACAGCCTGAATGGTACTTCCATCATGGAGTCAGTTGTGCTAAGGTCTGAGGGCCTACTAAGTCTGGGGCCCTCTTATAGTTTAACTGACACCTTAAAAGACAGAAATGCTTGGTATGATGCATTTGAAGTTCTGAATGATAACAGCTGCCAACCCAGACTTCTACATACAACAGAGCTACTTGTCATAGTTGAAGGAAACACAAAATCTTTCCACGATAAAAATAGACTGAAGAAATATATGAGCACAATACCTGTTCTACAGATTATGCTATTAGGAATCCTTCAGACGAAGAAAAAAGACTATGAAGCCATAAAAAGGATTAACCACAGTAGAATTTAAGTAGTAGTTAAACAAGGCAGGGAAAAGAAAAAAATAATTTTGAGTAGTATTGGTCTCATTTCCCCAGTCAGAGGACAGAGATGAGGATAATGGATCAAAAAGAAAGAACCATTTATTATTTTGTTTTATTTCTGAGAAATGTGATTTACAAAAAGAGACAGATACTACATTAAGGTGAAAGGATGGGAAAAGATTAGACCATTGATCTTTATTTACCAGCAGCCTGTATAGCACCATCTACAACATTCAAGAAAGCCAGCAAGGTGGAAGTTTTTTCTTAGTACTATCTTTGTTTCTCCATGACCTTTGACCAAATCTGTGGTGCCTTAAGCAATAGAGTTTTACCATCAAATTTTGGTGGGTATCTAAGAGCAATGGCAGTAGACTGTACTGTTTTGTGGGTCTCTTGAACACCCGACCAATAACTAGAGGGGCACCATGCTTTTTATTTGACAACTTAAAGCATGTGGAAGGAGCATGTTCTCCTGTGTAGGGTAATTCCAATTACACTTTTTCTAGCACGAGTGTCCTGCTATGCCCCTCCCATAAGATCTATAGCTATCTGTGGACCCAGTGAGTCACAGTAAGGATCTGCAGAGCAAGAGAAGCCCATAGGTCCGATAGTGCCATGAATTATCATGGTGATGGCAAATCAATCAATTTCTGATTGGACTTAAGACCCATTTCACAGGAGTAAATACATACCTGGAACTGTACATCTGGCTAACAACTCATGGACAAAGAGCTCATGGGCCCCCAGGGCTAAAACTACTCCTATTATGTTGCTACACAGCTATAGTATCAAAGTGCCCTCTGACTTCATCTCTGTATTTCCATAGATTAGTGCAGTTGCCAGATCTTATTAGAGATTTTTTTTCCCCCCGTACAGTGGAAAGTGGTTAACACAGAAAATTACATCTGGTCAAAGTGCAGAGAGAGAGAACCAGTTTTCTTTAAGAGTATGGCCCCTAGTAGGTCAACACACTCTGGTGGGTGGCCACATACCCATGAGTATATGGGCAGTACGAATTAGGTATTGTGAGATATAGGAAGAAAAAAATAATATAAAGTTTTAAATGGTTGGGATAGGGGTGAATCTGAGATGGATTTGGGAGAACTTAGAGGGTGGAATAAGGGTGAATATAATGAAAATACATTGTAGGCATGTATGAAATTCTCAGAGCATGAATAAAATATTATTTAAAATTATGGGGGAAAGGTTTCCAAGCAAACAAACCTAGGAGAAAAGCGATTGTCACTGTTTTAGTATCTGACAAAATAGGCTTCAAATTACAGCTAATGAGAAAAGACATAGAAGGTCACATTACACTCACAGAGGGAATAATCCTTAAATGTGTGTGTGTGTGTGTGTGTGTGTGTGTGTGTGTGTGTGTGTGTGTGCACTCAACTCCAAAAAACAAATACTATTGAAGTAAAGTCACATATTAACCACAGCACAATAGCAGTGGCTGACTTCAATACCCTATTCTCACCGTGCTGAGAACAAAATATTAAACAGATAATTCTCTAAATTCAGTGATCTTACCAACACTGGACCCTGCACACCACAATAAGGAGCCTGCCAGTCAAGATGTGCCCACTGGTGCAATAGTGTCATAGATGCTATTAAGTAGCTAATTGGTTTGTGATTGGATTTGAGGTCTGAGCCAAAGGAGGAAATTCATGCTTAGTATTGTAAACATGGTAATCTCATGCCTGGGAAAGTTCTATGCTCTGTGGGAACTTATGACTGTTGTTTTACTAAATGGCCATATTGTTGAAATACCTTTGATGTATTTATGGAATACCCACGAATTTATGTTGCTCTCAACTGTGGTCAGAGAAGCTTCTTTTTGCCTCTGGAACTCATGACTGATTAAAAGTGCTCAGGAAAGGTGACTGTGAGTGCTAGGGGAGGGAGAGTCATATTTCCATGGGGCAAGGCTACTGGTAGTTGGCTATGCTCTAATGGAGGGTACCATTCCCGTGGGCATATGGGTAGCACTATTTGGACTTAGTGGGACCTTTTAAAATAAGACACGAGCTTGAGAGGCAGACATGTTGGAGGACAGTCCTCCAGGATTTGGATGAGGAAAGTGGTGAGTAGATATGATTAGAATACATTATATACCTGTGTAACATTCTCAGAGGAAATACAAATATACAGAGATACAACAGCTAAAGTTGTATCTCTGTCATAAAGAACTTGTCTAGTATTTACATGGGCCTGGGGTTTAATCCCGAATTGCTTGAAAAAGTTTATTGGCTTCTATGGGTCTTTTGTACCTATATTGTTGCAAGGTACCCACCAAAGAAGAAGATTTCTGGGATATGGATTTAAGTCAAAAGAAAGTCTTTATTATCTGACTGATGACTAGACTTGGGGGGTTCAGGATCCCAGTGTAGCCCTGAGCCTTTCATAGGGTGAGCTTTTAAGTACAAAAGACAAGTTCTGAGTTGAGATACTTCACTTAATATGAACAGTTAGCCAGAAGCAAAACTACAGAAGCCAAAAAGCAAGGTTAGTTCATTTAGAGACTTTTCCAGAACTGTGGACTTTGATGCATCAGGCCTTTGTTTTAGTTTTGGAAGGTGATAACTGTTTACATGCTGAGTTTTATAGCCTGAATGGTTCTTCCATCATGGAGTCAGTTGTGCTAAGTAAGGTCTGGGACCTACTAAGGTCTGGGGCCCTATTACATTCGCCACTGGTCTTAGTGAATGAGTGAAATCATGGGCTCATACTGCTAATTGGCCAAATTGTTTAAGATGCAGGGTCTCTTTTAATCCAATCAATAGGAATTAAAGGCCCAGCCAGTGCTGATAGCAGAGTAGTTAGCCAGTGGGACCAGGAGAACAGAGATTGGTATCCATTCTTTGGTTTATGTCTTTTCTTTTTTGAGGTTTCCCCAAACATGACAAGATTTTTTTTCTAATTATACCTTATCAGTTAGCATAGAAACAGCAGGTTTATCCCAAACCCTTTATCTCATGGTACATAACTCCAAGTTTCTCCAATTGTGCAGAAATCTTTCTGCTAGGGAATCTAACTGTTGTTTTAACTTATAAATAGAAACTTCTAATAACTCTAGGTCCTGATTAACCTGTCCACTTAGTTTGGAAAGCGTCAGAAGAGGTGCATTTAGGAAACCATTAGTACATACCCACCAAGTAGTCTCAGGGGCTCAGTCTAATTGCCATTATCAATATGAATTAACCCATAAGACATAAGAGCAGTCATCAGAATAAGGGGAAGTGCCTAGGCCAAAGGTTTTAGACATTAGACAATTTTTAGCCCCTTATCTGTCTTCTAATGTCACTTTGGGCTTCCCCTAGTCACAGTGAGCTTTGTCGGTCAATGGGCAGACAGTCTTGTTAGTTCCTGTCCCTATGAAGTATAAGGGCTGGATATTTAAGCATAACCAGCAATTCTTTCTGATTTCTGRCTAGAAATGGTTAATTGTATCTCTAAGGTCCCTTCCTGTGGCATAGAGTCTGATTCTTCAGGTTTTCCCTGGTTTGCAAAGCCTGAATCTTTCTTACAGAATTTCCAGATTTTCATTTTATAGCTATTGAATTACATTCTCCCAGTGTTCATTTTTAGGGAGAAGTTTTCTTTCTAAATGTTAATCTGCATATTTTCAGGAAACCTCTGTTTTACCACCCCAGTCCTGTTCCCGGAAATTAGGAGGCCCAGCTCCAGGGCATGCAAAGATTTGTAAATTCTGTATTCCTATCTCAAAAGATAAACTCCCATATGTTTTTGCTCTCCAAACACTACCAAACTCTGAAAGCGGCCATCAGTGAACAAAGTCAAGATGTATCTGGCTTACTGGTCTGTAGTCATACTAGCTAATACTAGTATGACTAGGCACTTTCCTCTGTCTTTCTTCCTCAGTTCTCAGATGCAGGCTTGAGGAAAGGGGTTGGACCATGTATTTATAGCAAACATAAGACTCGAGAAGATGTAGAGAGGAAAAAAATGCAAGGGCCTGAAGTCCAATGAAATCTTAAATTTAATGGGTCCATAGTCTGAAGCCAGTCCATTTGGGATAGTCATCTATGGTTGCTCTCTTGACCTGGATGTGGTGGGTTCGTGGTGTAATGCCCGTGCCCTTCATAGAAATAGGGACTTTCAGAGTTCTCAGGTGTTGCCCCTTCCTAGGCAAGGGCTCTCTGTTTTGAATTTACTTGAGCTCAAACATGGCATCTGACTGAGGCATCCTATGCTAGGCTGTCCAGTATAGGTATGACATGCCTTGGTCTGAGCAACTCAGAAAGTTTTGTGGAGCCCAAATGAGAAGCCTGGTGAAGTCTACTTACCAGAGTCCTGTCAGTTCTTTCTCAGATAATGATCTTTCCCTCTGGTGTCCTCCATCAACCTGTGGGTTTGAGCTGTGCATTTCTTCTTTACCTCGGAGTCTCAGGCAGCACCATATCATTCATAGCATGCCATGAGAATATCAACAGGCACCACTGGTCTCAGTTAGGGCCATTTGTCAGGCAGCCAGGTCAGCAGCCTGGCAGTTGAGAATGGCAATTCATAAGGAAAGCCAAATAGCCTCTAGGAGGGATGTGAAAATACTTAAGTCCCATATAAATGCTCATCAAAAGGTCACTTCTGCTGAGGAGGAGTTCAATAATCAAGTGGATAGGGTGACCTTTTCTGTGGACAGTCAGCCTCTGTCCTCAGCCATTCCTGTCACTGCCCAATGAGCCCTTGAGCAAAGTGGCCAGGTGGCAGAGGTGGGGCTTGACAACACGGACATCCACTCATCAAGACTGACCTGGCTACAGCTGCTGCTGAATGCCAGATCTGCCAACAGGAGAGACCAACACTGAGCCCCAGATATGGCACCAACCCTTAGGGTAACCTGCCAGCAAACTGGTGGCAGGATGACAATATTAGACCACTTCTTCTGTGGAAAGGACAATATTTTGTCCTTACTGGAGTAGATCCTTATTCTGGTTGTAGATTTTCTATTCCCACTTACTCCAAACTACCATCGTGGACTTACAGAATGCCTTATCTATCCAATGTCATGGTATTCCATATGGCATTGCTTCTGACCAAGGAACTCACTTCAGTCAGAGAAGTGCGACAATGCGCCCACGATCATGGAATCTACTGGTTTTATCATGTTTCCTACCATCCTGAAGCAGCTAGCTTGATAGAAAGATAGAATGAATGGCATTTTGAAAACACAATTACAGTGCCAAGTAGGTGGCAGCACCCTGGTAGGTCGGGGCAGGGTTCTCCAGAAGGCAGAATATGCTTTGAATAAGTTTCCAATATATAGTATGGTTTCTCCCATAGCCAGAATCCATGGGTATAGGAAGCAAGGAGTAGAAAACACGATAGTTTGACTCACTACCACAAGGAAAATTTTTGCTTCCTGTTCTCTCAACCTTCAGTTCTGCTGGCCTAGAAGTTTTGTTTCCAGAGCAGGGGAACTCCTGCCAGGAACCACAATGAACATTCCATTGAACTTGAAGCTCAGACTTCCCCTGGACACTTAGGGCTTCTGATGCCCTTAAGCCAAGAGGCTAAGAAAGGAGTAACAGTGTTAGAAGAAGTGACTGATCCAAATTACCATATGGAAATTGGATTGCTTCTCCACAGTGGAGAAGTTATGTCTGGAGTGCAAGAGACGTTTTAGGGTAGTGTTTCTTAACCTTCCTAGTGCTGTGACCCTTTAATACAATTGTTATGGTGTCCCAACCATAAAATTGTTTTCATTGCTACCTCATAACTGCTATTTTGTGAGTGCTATAAACCACAATTTAAATATCTGATATGCAGGATCTCTGATATGCAAGATCTCTGATATGCAATCCCTGTGAAAGTATTGTTTAACCCCTAAGGAGTAGTGACTCACAGGTTGAGAACAGCTGCACTATAAGGACATAGAAGAAGGAAGCTTTTACTCTTTGCCTGGTTGCTCTTTCCTTGTTACCAAGTTCATTCCTTCACTGGCATTAGAGACTACTTCTTTGGGATTCCTGAAAGTCTTAGGAATACATGGGACCTCATTAACTATAACAACATGTATATAATGAGAGTTTCATGAAAAGAGCAATGATAGCTCAAAAAATTTCAGAAGCCCAAAACTTGCCAAATTTGATGAGCAAACATCATATATCTAAGACATTTAATGAACTCTAAAGAAGTACGCAACATATATGCTAACATATATTCATTTGAACACATCACAATCAAATCATCAAAGGAGCCTGACAGGGAGTGAATCTAGAAGGTGGCAAGTGAGAAATGACTCACAGACACCAGAAATCCCAGAGGACCCAGTGCATCAAAACTGAAAAGAAACCTGTCAACCTTGAATTTTGTATCCATGGAAAAAAAAAAGTCCTTCAAAATGAACCTGAAATAAAGACATCACCAGATAAACAGTGATTGAAAACCAGACCTGCCTTCCATCTGAACTGCAATGATACTAGCATGTAACTCACATCCTCACTAGTGGGGTAATGGTACATTGCTGAAGCAAAATCTCATATTTTAGTAGAAATAAGTTGGTAATAAATCTGATTTTACATGCCTAGTACAACTCACTCCCACACTGAGCAAAAACTACAATGGAAAACCTTCCCAAACATCAGGTTTAGAGGTCTCTCTCAGGAATAGGGCACTTGCTTAGGATGGTTGAAGCCAGGAGTTACATTCCTCCCACCACATGAAACTATCGAACTGGAAAACTGTTAACTAACTATAGGTGTTTCGAGAAAGAAGAGAGTAATGGAAATACAGAAGAACAACAACAAAAAAAGACACTGAATATTAAAAATATACAGTCTGATGGCAAATAATCGTGCTCTTCTTCAATAATTGCATGAATTTGACATCAGTGGCAGACATAAGCTTTTGTAGTGCTCAGCATCCCTCCCTTGTGTGCACAGAGAACCTATGCACAGAAGGGGCTAGCACTGCCCTAACTGGGTTACTCTATGTTGCAAAAATGAAAGAATTTTGTCACTGTCAAGTCGCACCTGACCTAACTAGGACAGGCTTTAAAAGTCCATCGGACTTGTAAAATATAAGCTATCATGTTGTGAGTCAGAGTGTGGGGGAGCCACATGGCTTGTTTTTATGAACTCTTAAGGGCTGGATGTGGTCCTTGGAGACAGGAAATGATCAGGCTATCAGATCTTGAACTGAAATACAGGAAGTTTAATTGCTAGCTACTGAGGTCAGAGGAATCCTTGAGCCTCAGATGAGATCATAGCCCTAGCCAGTGCTTTCAGCCAAGGGAGAGCCCACCAGTGACTCACAGTCACAATAGACTGGATGATTTTGATCTCGCACCAGATTTTTGGGTTGAAAACATTCATCCTGATGTGATTATGACATTAGAAGGTAAGTCATTTGGGAGGTAATCAGCCCATATAAGACTGGAACTCAGAGAGAGGGATCAGTACCCTTGTAAAAGGAATCACCCCATCACACCTAGGCTTTTGGCCAAGTTCAAGTGTATGAGAAGGACCTGACAGAACTGTCATAACCTCTTTTGGCCATATGAAGACATAATAAGAAATTATATATCAACACCCTGGAAGGGGTCCATGAACAGAACCTGAAGTATGCCTAAATTTAGTGTCCAGAACTGTGAACAGGATCTTTCTACTGTGTATCTTCTTGCCACACTGAGATCCTAGATTGTAGAAGCCTGAACAGAATGACATACCCAATTAAATAGAGTCTTTACTATAGAAAACCATAAATGGATATTTTGATCTGCTAACTTATTAGGCAGAAATACATACCACCTAATAAGTAATACATTATGAGGTAACAGAAAACTAATACAGCCTTGAACTCAGGACTTTCTTATATAAGGTTTTAATTCTTTCTTTTTCCAGTTTTACTTTTTTGTATTAAATATATTTTGATCATGCTTTCCTCATTGCCATCTACTTCCAGATCTTTCTCACTATACTTAACAGCAAAGTTCATATAAGATGGCTGTTCATGTGCTACAAAGAATTATGGAGCAATTTTGGGTAGCTCAGAAAGTATTCCAAGGCATTCTTGTCAACTGGAAACACTTAAACAACCACATACTTCATATTTAGCTAGAAGATACTAGACAGGCTTCTAGGGCAGAAAAATCATCAACAGTGAACCTGCCTAACTGTGAATCCTGTGAGCCCAATAGAGGCACAAGTATTATAGGGATAATTTAAGACCCACTCTACAGGAGGGAATTCACACTGTAAACCTGAACAAGAAGCTATGCCTGGAAAGGTCATGCACCCTAGGGGAAAACCTACTACCATCATTTTGTTAAATAAACACAACATCAAACTGTACTCAAATACAAACTGTACTTGTTTTTATACTCATTCATTGGTGTAGCTCTCACTCTCATCCGACTGAGGGTAACAGACACAACCAATCAAATGGAAAATGACTGACTGTGGACTGCTCAGCCCCAAATGGGACATATATATCAACCCCCTTTTATGAAAGGTTCAGGGAACATTGTGGAAGAGAAGGCAGAAACATTGTAAGAGCCAGAGATCTGGAAGGACTCTTGTGGAATGGTGGCTTCTGGACACAACAGGGTGGTTGTGCTCATGAACTCACAGCAGCCAAGGCTGCCTACACAAGACCTGTGTAAGTTCAAGTCAGTTAACATTCCAGTATGGATGGAGGAGGGGCCCATTAGGCCCCACTCCTAACGGAAGAGTTATTGACAGTTGATGACCTTTGGGCACAGCCAAGTCAGTTGGCTATTAGGGTGCCCATGCTCCAGTGGATGACCCTATCTATACCTATGGGCATTCAGGGAACACTAACTGTGCTCAGTGGGTTATAGAGAAAAAAAGAGTATATGAAGTTGGGAGCAGGACATAGGGGATGATCAGAAGTTAAGGGGCTTGTGGCATTTGGGACATGATCAAAATACATTGTATACATCTATACAATTCGCAAAGAATAGATGGAAGTTTTACAAAATTAAAAAAAATGGCCTCCTTTGAAACTCTGAAGAATGAGAAGATCCATCATTGGTATGTGTTTCCATCTAATAAGAGCTGTCTAGAAGCTGGGCATTGGGGTTCATAACCCTCAGAAACCACAGTGCCTGGAAAGCTAAAGCAAGAGACTCAGGGATTGGCATGAGACCTTAGTTATGCTGTGAAAACTGACTGGAGGATGAGACTGCTGGATGGCTGGAGGTAAAGAGCTCTGTTGTTTGGCATGGGTAAGCTCTACACAGTGGAGTTTCCTTGCGTGGCTTCAGCGAAGCACTTGACTCCATGCAACTTCTAAGTTCATCATGGATTGCCTCAATTTTGTTTCTAGTGTAGCCCCTGTCTGAAAAAAAAAAAAAAAACCTTTCTTTTAAGAGTGTGGATTTTACCACAGGACCAAATCTGAGCCAGGTTTGGGGTGGGTGGGACTTGTACTTTTGTAGAAAATGAGTTTTACGATAGGGAAGTTAGGTAAAGGAACTTGTAGCATACAAACAGATCAATTTACATAAAAAACATTGACCAAGTGGGCCAGTCTTCTGGCTAATACTAGGATTTCAGAATGCTTCACTTTGTTAATTCATTTATTTTAGCAATGATACGTTGACTCAATATACCATTGTGGGTTCTGGAGAAATGGTTTGGTACAATGTTTGCCATGCAAACAAGAGGATCTAAGGTGGACACCCAGTACCCATATAAAAGCCAGCGAGTAGTTGTATGCACTTGTAATCACAGCACTGGAGAGGCAGAAACAAGACACATCCCTAGGACTCTCTGGGCAGCTAATCTAGCCTAATTGGTGAGGCCCAGGCCAAGGAAAGATCCGGTCTATCAAACCAAGGCTTCTATAGAAATGACACTGGAGTTTGATATCTGGTACGCAACATACTCACACCAAAAAACAAACAAACTAACTAACACACCAGAAAGCAGTACTTCAAGTAAAACGCTCACACACAGGAGGTGGAGATGGAGGAGGGATAGGAAGAGAGAAGAGAGGGGACGGTTTTGAATATTTTGGGAGTAAATACTCACCCAGATCAGAAATTGATACTGTTTTGCCACAAGAGGAGAAAAATGAACTAATATTTCGAATTGGCCAAAAGTAAAAAGTCCTCTGGAAAGTTTTTCTGTGATTTCCTTTGCTACTGTAATTCTTCTGGGTTTTGCAGTGGTTGGGGGATGTTTGAAGACTGAGGTAGGGAAAGGAAATCTGTGTAAACCTCCTAGTTCACTTAGGGGAGAAAAGACATGGATGATGATGTTAATAAAAATGAAAACAATAAATGGGCTTATAGATTAACTCTTTATTTCACTATTTTTTTAAATTACTGAATGATTTCATTGGGTAAAAATATTCTTTGGGCCTTTGAGAGGTACAAGGCAAAAGCAGCATGTTTTGTTTTGTTTTGTTTTGTTTTGTTTTTCTATGAGACATGAGGGGGAAAGCCAGCTCAGGGGCCAGTAGGAAGGAAGGCTCTGTTGAGAGAGTGCAGCACAACAACGAATGGTCAGAAGCTTCTCAAACTGGCTGAATTTGACGTGAAAGGGAAAGGCAGCATGCAAGAGTGCCATTTGTGACAACCCATGCTCTTATTTGTACTTTTATTTGTGTTCAGATTTAGTTAAAATGACTCACATTAATTCAACTTGGGCATGGATTTGGAGTGGAGCTGTAAGGAAGTTACTCAGAAATCCAAAGTCTGAATGTGTTGACCATCTTGCAAACATGCACATATGGAGCTGGGTGTGCATTCAGTTTCAGAACTTTAGTTTTAGAATTTGTTGAAATACTTTGGTGATCTAAGTTAAATATCTTACCATGCTAAGAAGAATGCATATAAACTGCCTGGGCCTGGGCCTGGCCCTGGTAGTGCAGGTTTATAATCCTGGCAAGTTTGGAGACTGGGAGAGGAGGATTTCAAGTTAGGGCTGTCCTGAGTTACAGAGTGAGTTCAAGGCCATCCTGGAGCCTTGTCTCAAAATGAACAGTGAGCCAGGTGTGGCAGTCCACATCTGAAGTCTCAGCATTCAGGAGATGTAGGCAGGAGGATCAAGAGTTCAAGATCATCATCAATGACATAGCCAGTTTGAAAGCAGCCTGAAATAGATGAAACTCTGTTTAAAAAAAAAAAAAACAAAGATGCAAACCAGTGAAAAGAGGGTAGTGATATAGCTCAACAGTGTGATGCTGGCAGAGCTTGTTTAGTCCCTACATGCAGTAGTAATCCCCAGCGCTGCAGAACCTAAACCAAAAATGCATACAAAGCTCTAACATCCAATGGAAAACGAACACATGATATGAATAGGAAACTTAGCAAACAGAAAAAAAAAACCAAATGATCAATAAGAATATGAAAAATATCAATCATAGAAGTCAAACAAAAACAATAACGTTCCCTGTTAAAATTTCAATGAGTCTCCGGGCAGTGGTAGTGCACGCCTTTACTCCCAGCACTTGGGAGGCAAAGGCAGGCAGATTTCTGAGGTTGAGGCCAGCCTGGTCTACAGAGTGAGTTCCAGGACAGACAGGGCTACACAGAGAAACCCTGTCTTGGAAAAAAATTAAAAAATAAAAAAAATCAATGAATCTAATATAAAAGATTACTGAGAGAAAAAGGAAGTAGATAAGTAGATATTGTTGTGTGTTGCTGGCGGTAACCCTTTGAGGCTCCACTTAGCAGAAGTACTCTGTAAGGATATGATCATACACTTGGAAACAACTTTTAAAATAGTCTGTTCCTCATTCCTTCAACCATGTCTCAAGAGTACAGTGTTCAAGAATGTGACCTTATCCTAGGTCTGAATCAATTAGCACATAATTATTCCTTGGCTACAGCAATTGATTCAGGACTGTGTGGGTTATGTAAAATGATTGGGTTTCAAAACATTTGCTGAGAACCCTGGGCGAGACACAGTTCTTCCTCTCTCCTTCCCATGAGGAAGGAAACGTACTTGGAAACTGTTAATTACTATTTACGATCACTAGGAGATGGCCTGCCTATGAATGAAACCAGTACCAAGGAAGCCATGTTTGATAGCCTGTCTCCAGCCAGCCTTGCTTCTATTCCTTGTTAGTTACACGAGCCATTCACGTTCCGATTTTATTTAAGCCAGTTTGAGCTGTCTGTTATTTGTGCTTGGGAACAGTTTTTGTTGCCCAGATAAGTTCTCCATATGTAGCCCACACTGTCCTCAAATTTGTGATGTTCCTGCCTCAGCTTCCTGCGTGTTGCTGTTGTGGGCATGTGCTACCATACCTGGCTAATTGTAAGCCTCTGGACAAGAACCTTTTCCTAATCTCAGTGATCAGAGCCTGTGACAGGCCCTGCGGATTGACCCATTCAATATTAATTATAATCTTCATTGTGTGCCTTCCTGTATTTTGGAGGGGGAATGGTTTAAGTGTCTGCTTTTCACTTTTTGGCAGCTTGAGTTCTAAATGTGACCTAAGTGGGAAACAGGACTAGCTTGAGGCTCGCCTCTGGCTATGACAGTAGCTGGGGCAGAAGCAGGTAGGTCTTAAGTCTGTTCAGTAGTGAAGATCATAGTGGGGGATGGTGTGGCCTCAGAATCAGCTGCTAGGGTGGCAGCTGCCCTGTTTGGCAGAAGGTAGCAGCTGTTTGGTGGCCTCTTTCTGTGGTGTGGATTTGGGAGCATTCCTAAAAGCAACATCTAGAGCCCTTTTCTCTATCCCTACTGATGACTCCAGAAGCCATTTAAATATCGCTAATCCTTTTAGGCTGAAATTAGCTAGAGATGATTCCATTCTTGAAGTAAACTCCGGTCATAGAGGAGCCTCCAGGCCTTTGACACTGTGCTCAGGGTCATGAGAGTCAGATTATGTGACAGAAATAAAACAGAAGCTTCAAAGTGTGCTTATTTCTAGGTGTTCATACTTATTTCTCTCCCCTACCACCTAAAGCTAAGACTGCTTTTTTTTTTTTCTGACCTGTCTAGACAAGTCCTAATCTAGTCTGGTAGCCTATGAATAGTTTTGTACACTTTAATGTCATTATTCTCTTGCTGACATTTCCCTTCAACTCCGCCCGCCAATAATAGGCTTCTTGACGGAAGCACATCCATTATTGTTACCAGCAAAAGGAATTATGGAGGTCAGAGGAGTCGGTATGATGCCTCTGAAGTTTGAACATTTCCAAGCATTGATCAGACTCATAAATTTCGGCTCTGTTTGACTAGAAAAGATGATACCAAACAGTAATTTCCAGAAACCATCAATGCAGAAACCTTAGTAAATGAGTCACACAGACCAATTTTTCCCTGCCAGAAATTCAGCATTTGATTATACTTTCAATTTAGCTTTTGCTTCTTGCTTCTCCAGGCACAGGTCAGGACATGCAGTGGACAGTCAATAAATATAGCCTAAAGAAATGAATTTTGTACCAGCTCTCTAGTGCAGGATGAGGGTTATGCTCAGAAAGCAAATGTGAGCTAGACAGAGCCAAGTCCAGGATTCAGCCAACATATCCAGGCTTTAAATGCAGGTGCAAGAAAGAGGCTGTGAGAAATGGATAATTTTGATAGATAGTCCCAATAAAAGCTCATTATTCATTTAGCAAGCATTTACCAAATGACAGCCACAAAGTGCTGATAATGAAGAAATGAACAAGGCATGATTCTTCTTACAAGTTTAGTCCGGTGTCAGGATACACGGAGCACATATTGAATTCTAATTTCTGATCAGTAATTGGAATCACAAAGTGCAGTGGGAAGTCAATGACAGACAGATTCATTGCTTAAGCCAGGCATAGTGGCTCACACCTGCAATCCCAGCATCTAAGACGCTGGACTGGGAACATTCCTGCAAGTTTGCAGCTGTCCTGGGATGCATGAAGAGTTCTAGGCCAGCCTGAGCTACAAAGTGAGAGGCTGTTTCATTATTCTCTCCCCCCTTAAAACTATTAGTTGACTCGTTAAACTTCACTTAGGCGCTGAATATCTTACTAGGCCCACCTGTGTTCTTTCCCGATAAGCAAGAAGCCCCCACTGTTATTATCTTATTCCCTTCAACATCTGATGGGCTTTGTCATCCTCCACCATCCCCAGATGGCCTGTCCTCAACAATTACCCAGAATCTTACCTTTCATTTCTGTCAGAAATTTTTCTTTCTTTTTTTTTCACTTTTTTATTTGTGTGTGTGTGTGTGTGTGTGTGTGTGTGTGTGTGTGTGTGTGTGTGCATGTATATATGTGTGTCCACACCTGCCTGTATGGAGGCCAGAGGACAACTAATGGGAGTCAGTTCTCTTTTTCTGCCATGTGGGTCCTGGGGAATCAAACTCAGGTCAACAGGCCTGGTAGCCACCTCTACCCACTGATCAACCTTGTCAGCTTCGGTCCTAGTTAGTTTTCTATACTCTGCCTCTACATTATTTCGGAGCAATACAGTCCCACTTGTTTACACTGAATTCAAAGTTGACTACAATCTCTTCCGGTGCAAAAATCTCAGTTTGCTGTCCCTCTTCCTACGGGGCTGGTCTGGAGTAAAGTCTGCTTTATGAGTATCATTAAAGTTTCTGTAAAGAAACCAATAATTCCACCTGCAACAGCCATATAAAGCAATAGACCATATGGAGTTGGGCATATGTAATGTTTGGTAATGTGATACCATTCACCTAGGGCAATATTGGATTACCTACATAAATGTCTAAGGCACGATAAAGATGGGCCACCTTGAACCAAAATCATTTAAAATATTTATTCCTTGAGAATTTCATAAATGTATACAATGTATTTTATCATATCCAATTTCCATCCTCCTTGAACTCTTTCTGGACACCCACTAACAACTCCCCTTCCAACTTTATGTCCTCTTTTTTTTTTTTTAAATCAACTGAGTCCAATTGGTGCTTTCCATATACTTAATGAGAGCAGGGTCATCCACTGAAGCATAGGCAACCTAAGAGGCTCCAGACTTCTGAATAAAAGTGACTCTCCCTATCTTAGCAGCTAGCTAGTAGCTCTTCAGCTAGGAGTGCGACCTCATGAGCCCAACCTCCATCCCTGCTGGAGTGTGACTGGTTTAGTTTTATACAACCTTTGCACAGGCAGCTATCTAAACACAAAATAAACAAATATTTTGAATACTAATATACACACATAAGAATACATACAACATCTGAACAGCTAGCAGTCATGTAAAGTAAACATCATACAACTACTTTTTTTTTTTATTTGTCCAGCATCCCTGGAACAACCCCTTGGATGACCTAAGGTCTTGGTTTATATTGGTCTGCTCCAAACATAAAAGGTCTTAACTCCTAGAAAAATCTGTCTCAGTTTTCTGTGATGGGCACAGAAGACTGAGGAAGGGGAAACCAAAATCCACATGGTAGCCCTGAACAGAGATTGAAAATTACATAGCTCTTTGTGTGAAATGGATGTGATATATAGTTTTATATATCTTTGTTATTTCTTTGACTTCTTTTTTTTCCTCCTGACTGGTGATATTGACAGCTATCATTTCTGGTTTACAAGAATGGAGAATACCCATCACTTCCACTGAAATTGTGAGCATTATTAGCAATCTTTTTTTTTTTTTACTTTACCTATTGTGTTAGTTACATTCCTGTTGGTATGTTAAAACACTATGAGCAAAGCAATTTACAGAATGACAAGTTTATTTGGGCTTATGATCCCTGAGGGCTAAAGTCCACCATGATGGGGGCAGGGGCGTGGAAGTAGGAGGCAGGAATGGGAGAAAGAGAGCAGGAAGCTGGGAACTCACATTTTAACCATGAGCACAAAGAAGAGAGACTAAACTTGGGGCTCTTAATGTCAAAGCCTGCCTCCAGTGATTATATTTCTCCCAGCAAGGCTGCACCACAAAAAAATCATCTCAAACAGTGTTAGCAACTGGGAATCAAATGATCAAATGTTGGGACTATGGGGGACTTTACTCATTCAAACCACCACACATATGGATCAACTGGGATTTGGTTTGGGTTAGTGCCAACTTAACCTTCACATCATGAATGTTGCGAACATGCACACTAGTTTTTCAAGGGCTGTCAAAACAGGATCACAGACTGTGCAAGAAACAAAATAAAACAACAACCACTATCATTGCCACTACTGCAACAACAAAAACCCAGAAATTTATCTCCTCACAATTCTGAAGGCTGTATGGAATTACAAGGTCAAGGGATTGGCAGGGTTGGTGTCTTCTGAGGCCCCTTTCTTGCCTTGTAGATATAGTTTTTCTTGCTATGTCCTCACATAAATGTCCATTTGTGATCCTGTGCCTCTTATATACCTTTGCATGCCCCAGTTTCTTTTTCTTCTAAGAACAGCTGAACCATCGACTTCATACTCATCACTTCTTTATGGCCCTATCGCCAAATACCGTCACATTCTGAAAGGCCAAGAGTTGTGGTTTCAACATTTGAATTTTGAGGGGACACAATTTAGATCATAGCACTCTGTTTTGTAAATATTCAGGCAATTGAAATGAAGACTATAACACACCATTATAAAAAGAATACTTTCAAAAGGACCAACAATTGTATTGCCTTGATAACAGAGATCATTTACAAGGATTAGAGAGGCAAACAATCCAAACAGAACATATTAATTGTCCAATATGTGCAATAGAAGAGGATATGTGAAGGCATATGTAGATGCTGAATCTGACAAGTCCAGGATGAGATCTGCAGACATTCAGCATCAACCTAAAGCTTCCTCTTCCCCAAATGACATGCTTAACTAAAACTAGTGACTGCTGAATTAGCTTGAGCATACCACACCCACAAAAGCATCACTCAGTTATTCCCTTGATGGCTCTGTGAAATGAATTCAAACCTAAAACTGTATTTCCTGAGTTAGAGGTGATCACTAAGTTGTCCTGTAGGGGGAAATCTTGACAACATTTCTGTTGGTCCCTTCCACAGCATTGCAGATTCTGTCAGATCTAACCAGCAATCATACTTCCACATTTTATTAATGGATGTAGTACATTGCAGCAAGAAAAGGGTTTCCCCTAGCCATTAGGTCCTTTGATCTTTAGGAAATGGAGTTTGATATTGTCTTTTCAAATTGTCTATGAAGATATCAATAAAACCACAAAAGCATGAAATAAAGCAAACTAGAATATATCTGTGAACTCAACAGATGGTACAAATATAAATCCTGGATATTTTTATTTAGTCTATAAACTTCTTTATTTTGGGGACTATGCAGTATTTATTCATTTGGAGATGATGAAATAGAATCTGTTAAATCACACACATGCACGCGCGCACACACACGATGTAAGATTCTGCTAAAATAAATGTGCTTGCTTTATTTCTAAAATCAAAGCATTCAAAATGAAAGTTTGGGATAATTTTTCAGTTTCTTGAAAGCATGCAGAAGTCCATAAGATTTTAAACTGCCTTCTTCTGATGTGTCTGAAGACAACTACAGTGTACTCACATAAAATAAATAAATCTTTAAAAAGGATAAAAAAATAAAATGTCTATCAATGTCACCAGCAAAAAGAAACTATGAATATGTCATAAAACATAATTTTAAAGTGTTGAAAGGGAAATATGTCTTTCTCTAATTTGGAAAGACATTGAGGATGGAAGTAGTACAAAGGATTATGGTAAAACAGAAATTTATCACCTCTTCCTAAAATGGAAGACCTTCAAAGAGGCCATGTGCAGCCTAGAAGTGGGCCTGGCTCTCAGTACTGCTCCATATTATATGCGCGTCAAAACAAAAACATCATTTGGCAAACCGTGACTCACTATTTGGGAAATGAGACTTCTTTAGAACTAAAGGTCCACTAGTAAAATCTAGCAACATCAGACAGCACTTTCTAAATTTCTATAAGGAGACTAATGTGTTTGAAATCCAATATCAGATTTACATGTTTAAATCTCCTCTGGTCTTTAAAGTCATTCATTTTCTTTGTCGTRTTTTTAAAAATCATCTAAAGATATTGATAGTGCATATGATAACTTTATAGATGTTATAAGCCAGATTGAGAACAGCTGTTCTGTCAAAACAACCACAAGCTGGACATTCTCAGAAATCTAAAGCCTGCTGCTGCTAATAAGTAAAGTCCCGAGAATTCAAAATTCCACCATTTTTTGTTGTTGAAAAGTTACTTAGCTTGGTGGCATATTAGAATAGCAGCCAGAGTTGGTATGATGGGAGCTTTCTAAGAGCAGACTTGTGGGACGAAGTGAATTTTACTGTATATGTCTTTGGCGCAGGAGCCCTTTGTGAAGCTCAGTGTGGGCTGTAACTTGCTAATCAAGCTAATGTGGTCTCAGACTTACCCTCCTCCTGCTTCAGCCTCCTAAAGGATGGGATGACAGGTGTGAGTTCCCAGGCCAGATCTGATTTTTACATTTTATTACATGAAATTTTATCATTGTAAAAAAATAAAATAAAATACAGGTAGGTCAAAGCATTATCAGAAAAGAAGTGCCAGGTGTGATAGATAGTGCACTCCTGGAAATCCGGCATGCTGGGGGCTGAGGCAGAAGGATAGCTGTGAGTTTGGGGCTTGTCAGGGCTACTTGTAAAACTATCTCAAGACAGACATACAGACAGAAAGAGAAAKATGGAGTGACAGAAGGACAGAGAGGAGGGAGGAAGGAAGGAAAGAAGGAAGGGAGAAAGGGAGAAGGAGAGGGATGGGGGCGAGAAAAGCAAGTATTCCGCTATACCATGGAACCAAAAGAAACTTGTCATCCTATTTTTAAAAATCAAATATGGGCAATATCTGTTTAATTAGTTTCTATAATGCTTACATTTTCCTTTAAAAAGTTTTCTTTAAAAAATTGTGCATCAAAAGGACAAAGAATAAAAACCCACTCTCAGGTGCAGGGTATCTCCCCTGAGGTTGTTAATGGGTGAATCACAGAGGCCCTCAAAACCATACCAGCTATTGCTACTGCTTTTGGTTGCCCACCAGAGCCTTTTGCTGAAGACACCACACACTTCGTTCATAGGACATGGAGAAATGGATCTGGTATTAGCCTGGAGATGTCTGCCCTGCTGGACAGCTTTCCTCGTAGTAGAAAGTTCTATGCAGGTTGTTGGGGGAGAAAAGCCATCAACAGTTTTACCCAGCAGTAAACTTGCTTAGCTACAGTAATACCTGGTCTAGTAATATATGTCCATGGGTGCAACAGTGTCATAAATGTTATGGAAGTAACCAAATGCTTTCTGATTCTATTTAAGGCCTACTTCAGAGGAATGGTACTAGTGCTCATGCCTGGTACTACAAATCTAGCCAATACCTTGGGTCAAGAACATCATATACCTGAAGGGGAACTTACTACTATTATTATGCTAAAGAGACAGAGTATCCAAACTTTCCTTCCAGATATCCATAGACCAGTGCCACTTTCACCTCATCGGAGAATTTGTATTCATGCAGAAAATGACAGTGAATATAGACACTCGGAGCTGGCCGAAGTGCAGAGAATAAACATCCAATTGAGATGGCTGTATCATAGCCCTCCCCCAGGGCTTGGGAAACAGAAGGGAGGAGAGAAAGASTGTCAGAGTGAGAAGTTGGGGAGGATTGGGGTGGAAATGTTTTCTGGACATGACAAGACTATGGAACTCATGAACTTGTAGCAGCTGGAGCTGCCTGCCTAAGATCAAGCCAAGCAGCATTCCAGTATGGATCTAGAAGGAACACACAAGCCCTGGCCCTTAGCTGACAAGCTATTGACAGTTGATGGTTACTAGAAGTGTAGGGAGAGGTTCAATTTTCTTTAGGGATGCGGAGCCTTGTAGGTTGGCCACGCTTTAGTGGATGGTTCACAGCCAGGTCTATGCGAGCACCATGAATTAGATACAGAAGGCTATAGAAAAAAAAAGAAAGAAAGAACGAACGTGTAAAGAGGATATGATATGAAGCTGGGAGCAGGATATGGGGGAAGATCTGGAAGGAGTTGGATGGGGGGAAGAGGGTAGACATTCTCAAACTACATCATATGTCTACTATATATGCCCATATAGGATTCTCAAAGAATAAGTAAAAATATTTTACTTAAAAAATTAAAACTAGATGGCTCAATGGCTCAGAACACTGTCTGCTCTTCCAGAGGTCCTGAGTTCAATTCCCGGCACCACACGGTGGCTCACAACCATCTGTAATTGGATCTGGTGCCTCTTCTGGCATGCAGGTACATACAATTAGGGTAGTCATATACATTAAATAAATAAATAAATAAATAAATAAATAAATCTTTAAAAATTAAAATGCCCCAATTATTGGATTAAAAATTACAGAATAATATAGTTAACAAAATTTAAATATATAGTAAGAATCTTAAAACTATTCAAATGAGTAACTTTATCAAAAACAAAACTGGGAAAATGGATACTATAGTTTCATTCAAATGATATTAAATTTCTTCTGGAAATTTCTACAATGTATTTTGTTCATATTTACCCCATACTCTTTACCCTAACTCCTTTAAAATCCATCCAGACTCTCTATCATCTAATTTTGTATCTTTAAAATAATAACCTATCAAGTTCAGTCTGTAATGTTCTTATATTCCCAGATGTGGGGCTATCCACTGGAATGTGGTTGACCTACCAGGGCCCATACCCTTAGAGAAAACTTACTCTCTTTAATAATAAACGTCTCTTTTATGTTAGGGTAATAAATACCATGTGTATGATTATTCATTGCATGCTATTTAATAATGGGGCTTGTTTGGTTTAGTGTGACTCTGTTCAGGTTAGATCTGTAAGAGGTTGCTCATCCCAGCTACCTTTGCAACACAGCACATGTCTGGAGGTCAGAGTACGACTTGTAGGAGTCAGTTCTCCTGGGGGTGGAACTCAGGTTGTCACACTGTGCTCTAAGCACCTCTGTTCACTAAGCTATCTCACCAGCTGGCGCCTTGCAATATAACCTGAATACATGGATTGAATCCTACTCAATTTAGGTGTGAGAGCGAATGCTTATGAGTACATTGGAATGTGTCCATCTGATAATATCAAGAAACAATTCTATTCCTATTGTTTTGAAAAGGTCCTACTTGTAAAGATGGGAAATCCAGGAGCTGAGAATACACAATGATTTATATTTTTCACTTTTCATCTGAGTTGTTTCTCAACTTTTGTGGAAAGCATTTCTATATGTTTCACAGATAAATCCCATGGGAATGGGGCCACTTTCCCTTACTTTTGATCCTTTCTTAAAGTAATATTTCTTCTGCTTTGGGATAATGAGATTTTTGATTTGACAAGTCTGGCACAGGATAAGACAGTTTTACTCCTGAGGAATCCAGGTTCTCGTTGTTTGTCGTTGTATAGTGGTGCCTGCAAGGGTGGTTGAAGTTAGTAATTAACAAAGATCTAATTCTTTCTTGCCAAGAGGACTCAGGTGGATAAGATGAGAATATATAGCTTAGTTTCTGAATTCCCTCCTTATGGAATCCATTTAAAATTATTTGTGTGTGTTTGTGTGCGTATGTGTATTTGTATGCACAGTGTGTATACCTGATATGTGTGTGTGGTGAGAGGGGCTAATGCATGTAATGGTGTGTATGTAGCAGGTATGGGGTCAAAGGACAACTTTGTTGAGTTTATTCTCTCCTTTAACCATTATATAGGTTCGGCGATTGAACTCAGGTCACCAGATTTGCAAGACAAATGCTGTTACCTAATGAATGAAAAATTAATTGTTATTGGGTTACTTGTGGAACTGAAAGACAAGTACAAATAAGTGTAACTGATCTTGGTGTTTTTCCCCTGAAGCTTTCCACAGTTGACTGCCATCTACATAAGGATCCCCAGCAGTGAGTTGTGTTTGGTGAGACAGGGAACACAATAAACAACATTACCCTGTCTAAATCTCCCAGTCTGATGATGAAACAGCTATCCAGCGAGAATGTGGCTGAACATGTAATTTCAGATTTGATAACTGCTAGGAAGAAAACAAAAAGCATTTTGGAGGTTAAGGCTTTACTTTATTCTTAGACTAGGTACCCAAATGTGGCCTCTCTGAGAAGGTGCCATTTCCATTAATGTGGAAAGACAGAATTGTTAAAGACTGCAAGGACTTTTGGGAACTGGAGACTATGTTCCAAGTGCTGAGAAGAATGCCAGAGAGAGGAAACCAGAAGGAGATGTAGGATTTAGATGTCCTGTTCTACATTATACACCTGGTTGATGACCAATGAGAGGAGAAATTTGAATGGAAAGATGGAAAATTTTCTAGGTGGCCTTTAACAAGAGATTGTGAAGATCTCTCTCTCTCTCTCTCTCTCTCTCTCTCTCTCTCTCTCTGTGTGTGTGTGCTTCTTACTGGCTTGTTCCTCATAGCTTGGTCATCCTGCTTTCTTATAACATTCAGGACCACCAGCCCAGGAGTTTCACTGCCTACTGCAGTCTGGGCCCTCCCATTTCCATCATCAAGTAAGGACTACACATCAACCACAGGTCAGTCTGGTGAAGGTGTTTTCTTAAATAGATTTCCCTCTTCCCAAATCACTCTAGCTTGTGTAAAGTTGATATAAATCTAGCCAATACATAAAATGACAAATATTTTATGTTTTCTCTTATTTGCGAATCCTAGATTTTATATAAATACATAACAATATATGTATACACACATACATATATGCACATATGTGTGTATACATGTATGTTTGGACATAGAGGTGCTAGTCACAATGGAGGTTAGAGACATTTGGTTACCCTGAGGCTGGAGTTACAGGCAACTATATGCTGCTTAATATGTCTACTAGAAAGTGAACTTAGATCTTCTGAAAGAGAAGTACCAATAGTTGAGCCATCTCTCCAGCCCCATGACCAGTGCATTTCCTGGTAGTGATGAAACCCAATTCCAAACACAAGGAAATATCCAGCTTGAAGATGTTGAGAATCCCCTCTGGCCAAACCTTCTGGACACTAGAGACTGCTGCACAAGATGGGGAGGTAACATCCAAATGTGTTTTACACATAGTCTGGGCTAAGCCTCTACGATTTAGCTTTTAAGGGAAGGTCAGGCAATGATATTGGGAGAGAAACCTGCCTACCATTGTCAGTGAAAGATCAGGCAGTGGATATTAAAAGACAGAGGACAGAATAGTCTGAGTAGTTTGACATCTTTCCCTTATTTGTCCTTTCACTGTGTGGTTGGCTTCCTTCAATAGAAAGTGCTATTAATTCTGAAACTATTGGATGAGGTGTAAGACAATAAGCTGTGAGGTTTTGGTAACCTTAACAAATTACGTTCCCTCTTTGAGCCAATGTTTTCCCACCTGGCATACAGTCATGGTACCTATCTCATCGGTTACTAGTGAGATTATGTAATTTGGAAAGCAATTAAAAAAAAAACAGAGCTTGACATACACTAGGCCAACAGTACCTATTCTCTCTCCTTATTTTCTCCCATTGGCTGAAAATACAAATGGATTTTGGACTGTCCAGGCCACTGTGTACTTCTTGGAGGCTGAATTATGAAGCCAGTCAGCTGGAAGAACCATTAGCGATCTGTTGTTCTTCCTTAATTTGATGCATGAAGAAATTAAGACCCAAGGGAGACAAATACATTTGGAGGAAAAGAGAAATGCGTTTATAAAAGTAAATGGGGTGAGAGGAAATGGCATAAGGGGATTACAGCAATGCCACTTGAAGGATGTGCATATGCAGTTTGGAAGTGTGGTGAGGAAAGAGGAAGAGGAGAGGAGAGGCAAGGTCATAAAAGAAGCAAATGCCAAGATATAATGTGCTTCAGCAGTCAAGTCAGGTAGTCATTGTCCATTAGAGATGGTTCAGTGGTTAAGAGCGCTGACTGCTCTTTCGAAGGTCCTGAGTTCAAATCCCAGCAACCACATGGTGGCTCACAACCATCTGTAATGAGATCTGATGCCCTCTTCTGGTGTGTCTGAAGACAGCTAGGGTATACTTACATATAATAAATAAATAAATTTTTTAAAAAAGAATATAATCTGAGCTACACATGCAATATAAAATTTCCTGGCAGTTATACTAATAAAACAAAGGTGGAGGCTGGTATATGGCTCAGAACTAGAGTACATGCCCAGTGCACAAGACTTCCATTCTCAGCACCAAATAAAAATAATAATAACAGAGGAAAGTTATATATCATATCCAAAACATGATCATTGTAACATGTAATAAATATCAGTGATTTTCAATGATATTTAAATATTTTTCTGGACATGACATCATTATGTATTTACACTGGCAACATATTTTGATGTGAAATAGCCACCTTTACAATGATGCAGAAGCACGTGTGGCTGACGGTGGGGCTCATACATTTGTGTCACCGCAGAACTGGTATGATATATGCTTCAAACAAAAAGTTTGTTCATGACAGGAAGGCTGTGTTGGGACAAGAGCCTAGCATTGAGGATTTCTGGGTGTAGTTGTTGGGGTTCTGTGTGGCATAAGGGCTGTACTTATACCACAATTCCACCCTGACGCAACACTGCCAGCCCAGCAAAAAAAAAAAAAAAAAAAAAAAAAAAAAAAAAAAGAGGTTAGCCCAGAGGTAGTGTCTTTATTCTGATTTTTATTATTTTTTCCACTAGATTGTGTTCCAATGGTACTCCCTAGGAATAACAGACAAGCGCCTGAGAAACATTACATCTCTTTAGAAATTTAGAGCAAATTCCACTTCTAATTCTTAATTCTTCAGTCCTGAGGGAACATTACCCTAGGTTATTCTTGTGACCTCTCTTAAGAGTTATGTGCCCAAGTTCTGAGGCTTTATTTGCACTGGAGTATTGTCCTGGAAAGCGTCTATCTAATCCTGTCAAGTCATCTGCTCACACTGGTTGCTGCTGAGATATTCATAGGTCCCTGAGCAGGGTCTGCAGATCTAGAAGTACAATGGCATTTGTTTGTTGGCTTTTTAATGTTTTCCCATTGTCCTTACTTCCTAGATTCCCTTCCTCACTGTCCTGATGTGTTGCTCGTTGCAAACTTGCCAGAACCAGGATAACTAGGGCTTGCCACTGGCACTGTTTCTTCTCCTCCTGTTACTGAGGAACTATCTCCTTGAAGCTGAAAAAATTCTTTTCCCTGCATGTTCCTTCCTTTACTTGCCAACCTTACTTTCACCCCTCTGGGGCTCAAGAGGGCTATTAATAAACTCAGTAAGTGTTGTTGGAAATGTCAGCTCTCTGATGTGTTAGAAATACTGTGAGAGTCAAGAGGGCCAGAAGTAGCTACCTACTTGACAGGAGGGAAAGAAAAGAGAAACACACAAACAGAAAGGGGACATAAATATGTCATCACTTGAGACTGGTGCAAATGCATTGATAGATTTTGATAAGGTTGAGGGATATTGAACATGTATACATTAGAAATATTTTAGATAGACATCCAGCATAAATGAGCTCTAAAAGACATGTATAAAAGTGCAATCTTGAAACAATTCAAATGTCTAAGATGGATGCTATGAAATACATTGAAAATGTTATATAACACAGAGAATAAAACAATATGTAACAGCATCATTGAGTTTCACAAACCTAATGCTCAGCTAAGAAAAGTAGATGCTCAAAATCACACAGTATAATTCTCTCTATACATGAAGGGTTCCCCCCCCCCCATGGTAAAAATCCTGCGGTGGTGTTAACAGTCAGTGCTGTGCTCACCTATAAGGAGAATGGGATGGATAGTGTTTGGGAGGAAGCACAAAGGGATCCCTGGAGGCTGAAAATGTTCTGCTTCTTGGCAATGGGTGGGTTCAGTTTGGGATAATAAAATCTGCAACTTTCTGAAAACAGCCAACAAAAAGCAAAAGAGAGAAAACAAAACGCCACCCATCACACCTGTTGCTTTAGCAACACTCCTATTGAGAAAGAATAAAAGTCTGAATACTTATAGCTGGTGGGAGGGAGGATGAGGACTCACAGAGTAAGTTCCTAGCCTGCTTCGAAATTGGACAGAAGGGTAAATGATGGGGGTTCACATTGGATGAGGTAAGACTTGATGAAGAGGTAATGAATTCTATAGGCACACATGATGCACTGAGATATACCTGGAGGATCCTCAGCAAAATGTACCTCTAGTGTGTCTTTGAGAACAATTCCAGAGAGGACTGATAATGGCAGAGAAATTGAGGGAGAAAGAACCACGTCGAATGTAGGTATCGTCATTTCAGGTCTTGGGACCTGAAAAATGGGAAATGAAGCTGGCCAGCTCATGAAAGTACCTTCCTCCTGAATGTGCATCTATTTCTACTGTCATTGCCTTTCAATGAAAACTCCTGCCCGCTTGCTAGGCCATCAGACTGACTCTGCATTATTGGTTCCTCAAATTCTGAGGTTGCAAGTTTCTTAGACTGAGTAACTACTGGTTTTGACCCATCTCCAGCAATTGTTTTGGACTACAGAACTTCCAGTCGTGTAAGATGATTCAATAAATTGATTCTTTCCCCTTAGAGAATCCTGGCTTATATAGAACATAATGAATGCATAGTGTCTAAAGGACATTTATTTGGAGAGGCACAAAGATATGGGGTTTAAAAGCGAACTGAGGGCTTTAGTGGTTGAGAATGCCTGCTGCTCTTGGAGAGAATCAGAGTTTGGTTCCTAACACACCTCCCTGGTGGCTCATAACCACCAGTAATTCCAGCTCTGGATCGTAATCTCTCCTCTGACCTCTACCAGGACCCGTATGCGCATGCATATACACAGATGCATACACAAAAACTCATTAGAAAACCCCTAATATAAAAGTGCCACAAGTTTTATTTCTGAATAGACTAGAACTTAATAAAAAAAAAACTTGTAAGGACAAAAAGTAAGCTTTTTCTCCCCAGTTTCTTCTCATCCTTCCCGTGTGTCCAGAAAAGCGAAATATATGAGGGAATATATAAGATCAGGAAAGAGTGGAACTTTTGGGTAAAAAAAAAAAAAAAGAAAGAAAGAAAGGAAGGGCTGAAAGTTGAACATTAGACCTTATTCGTGAAAGTCAAATATTCTGCCTCAACACTACGCCCTCAGCCCGAAAGCACCTCCCCTAAATTGCGTGATGAAGACACTATGACGTATGCCAGCTGGTCCCGGAAGTCAACACTTAGAACGTAGCTAGATCCACTTCCACAGACGCAATACTCAGAACCGTTTTAAACTGCCCTACTCATGTGAACCAACAGTTCTCAAAAGCACAGTAAACTGTCTTTTTAACGGACTCAACACTTTTAGAACTCCGCTAAACAATCCTCCTTGTGACCCAACTGGCCGACCGTTGATCCTGTTGATGATGTGAGGAAAGTCAATCATCTCTGCAAATTCGTGCAATGTACTTAGTCCCAATACTTGACACATATTACATTCTCAATAAATGTCTATATGCTGTAGCTGTTCATTGGCTAATAAACCAAATGGCACAATGAAGCCTCTATGGCCCAAGCTAAAACTGAAAAAAAAAATGTGAACTCAAGACTGATAACAGACTGATAACTTGACTATATTCATTTCTACAGAACTAATAAGACTCACAACAATCCATAGCTAGCTAAAGGGTAGTAGGGTGAGAATGGTTAACAATGGACTGTTTATCTAAAAATGGGAAAGGCTTGAATGTACCAATCTTACTGCTTTAAGGCATACACTATATCTTGCCACCCATTCTTCCTCAGTGCACACCTCACCTGCACAGTTCCTAGCTCTCCATTCTGACTTCCAGTTCATTCATTGCCTATTCATGACCCCTCCAAACCAAGGATTTTAAAATTAATCTTGACTGTAGATTCTCAGTCTACAAAACTCTTTTTAAAAGTGCCAGTATCACAAAAAAGCAAAAAGGGAAAAAAAGGCTAGGGAATATTCTAGATGAAAGAAGACTAAAGGGACATGATAAATGCAATACATGRATTTTGGATGGCATTGAGGGTAGCAGCTTTGAAAGCTATTATTGAGATATTTAAGAAGATTGCACATAAATTTATGTCCTTATTCCTAGAAAATACATATCACACTGGTGAACATCATGATGTCTGCTCGAATCTTAAAGTAGGTCAGCAAAATTATTTTTATGTAATCATTTTTATTGATACATGACATGTTATTTGTGTGCTAGATAAAGCAAGATGCAAAATATTAGCAGTTGGAGTTGGATGAAGGGTATGGGTAATCATTATACTAATCTTAAATATTCTGTAGGATTTAATTTATTCAAAATACAAAGGGGACAATGAAAGATTACCTGCAAACGAGTTTTTAAAATACACACATCCACACTGCAGCCTGAATAGAGAGTTTTCTTGGAGTGGGACAGGCTGAGAGCATGCATTTAATTGTCCCAGGAGCACAGGGAAGAAATAACTGGGTAAGTTTGTCTTGGACTCTCTCTTATCTCCTCTGATTCTTGCTGTCCTTTAGGACCCAAACTCTGTCGCTGGTTCTCTTTGGCAATTTCCTAGTTAGGCCTACTCATCTATGGAGTAGGGGCATCAAAAAGAGCATTGATGAGACCAGATTATGGGGCAGACCAGATGGACAGAGATCTAATTGTATAAACTAGAGTGAAGAGAAAGGAAAAGCCAGAGAAGTAGGAATGAATTCTTGAGAGCATACTTAGAGGCAAATGGAGAGATGACACACTAAATCTCTCTAGGGCTGCCTGATTGGAGTATGCTCAGGGTGAACTAGAACTAAGTTGCTTTGTTAGTTGAGATGTAGACCACGTATCTCTAGAGCAGTTGTTCTCAACCTTCCTAAGGATGTGACCCTTTAATACAGTTCCTCATGTTGCAGTGACCCCCCCAACATAAAATTATTTTCATTGCTACTTTGTAACTGTAATTTTACTACTATTATGAATTGTAATGTATATCTCTGATATGCAGGATATCTGATATGCAATTCCCAATGGGGTCATGACCCACAGGTTGAGAACTGCTGCTCGAGAGACATTTTTTTCTGGACATCTTCTCTCTGCCAGATGGTCTATGCCACAGGGTTGCATGACAAATACACCCACCATCTCTGGCAGGAGAATTTCCTTTTCTAAAAGCAACATCTCTGAGAGAAGAGTAGTAGGTCAAGGTGTTTGCTTTTGTCTTTTGTTTTACTCTTGCTGAGTTCAGGGACAGGATTTATATTTTCAAGGAAGTGCAGTGTAAAACAACCCTAAGGTTAAAGAAGATACATACACTTGTCATCTGGAGTTGGGGAGAGTATGGAATCTGAACGCTACTGTTCTTGGCATGTAGTGGGAGTGAGAATAGTAAATACAGTTTGGGAAGCAAAGTGCAGCATCGCAGAAAGAAAAGAGGAACCTATAACACCCCCTGACCAATGTGTCTGTCACATCTGGAAGTTTCTAGGAAGACATGAGGGGCACATTTCCTTCCCCTTTTCTCCCTTTCTCATAAGCAATATTGCCTCGGGTGCTGAGAAAGCCTTTCTACCCTCAGAAAAGTTCATCAAGATTGGCATTGACTTTTCAGAAAGATAAATAAAGGGGTGGAGAGAAGGTTCGTGGTTCAGGGTGCATAGAACTCTTATAGAGGACCTGAGTTCGGTACCCAGCACCCATACTGGATGGTTCACAACCACCTGTAACTGCAGCTCTGGGTGGGTCTGATGCCTCTGGCTTCCTTGGGCACCTGCATTCATATCTTTTTATGGGAAAAAAGAAGAAGAAATAAACAATTTTTTAAAGTTAAGAATTAAGCCACTCACTCCAGTGCTTCCTTTTCACAGCAAAGGAAGTCAGTATCCCACAGTACACCCCTCATCTGAAAGCTCAGGGTTCAAATCCTTCAGGACTCTTCTTGTTCTCAGGAGTCAGACCATTTTAGAATATAATACACAGTCTGCTACCACCTGACCTGGCTTTGTCACCTCCAACTTTCCCTTGACCACTATGTTCACAACTATGTGCACAAACCAGCCATACTTGATTCACCTCTGACGTTTTGCACATAGATGCCTGCCCTCTACCAACTAAAGTCTAGCACGGGAGTTAAAAGTGCCCATTTCAGAATAGTTTTTGCTTGAGCTTGATTCTGGATAAAAGTAAGCTTCTAAACTTCTTTATCTTCACATCTTTAGTTGAAAAACATGGCTCCAACAAGGCTGGCGTGAAGATACGATGAAAGAACTTGTAAGAAGAGCCTAACACAGCATGATATCCCAAATCAGCATGCAGGTCACGGTTGGCTCAACAAACATTGATTATCTGGCTGCTCAGCAGGTGGGAAGCTCTTGATGTCCATTTATTACTAGTCCAGATGGAAGACAGACACAAAATCGGGACTTTAATCAGACTAAAACCTACTCAAGGGCAGAGATGAGTGAGACAGAAGGCAACTTGTGTGCTCTCTGCCTTCTTGGTCCTCAGTCAGACTCAGGTCATGTGCCATCCTGAATTCCCAAGGCCTGGGGAGGAAAGGAGGCAGTAAATGATATCCAACCTAGGGCTGCTACTCAATTTTTATTCATACACACCGCCCTACTAGCTGTTAAAATGTTGAAGTACCTGTGTGCTGACTCCAAATGCCCCATAACCTTTCCTCTACCTACACCTCTACCTTAAGCTCCACCTTCACCCATCCTGACTCTTGGGTACACTCTCCTGGTGTCTCATCAGTGCACTCCTGGGAAAACCTATGTCTTGTTGCTCTTTACTACACAACAAGCAGTCAAGAACCTTGTAAGCAAATCTTTTTCTGGGCTGCGTTTTGAACACTCCCAGCGCTTCATGGTAGCTTTCTGCTTTCTACTGAGCCAAGCCACATGGCTGCAAAAGCCTTTTGAAAATTCATGCCTATGCACCAGGTTGGATTCCTTCAGCCAAACTACTCATCTCATTAGCCTCTCTGGAACTCAGTCACTCCATCTCTAAGATGAGATGATGATAGTGCCTACTACGTRGGGTTGCTGGAGAGGTTAGATGATATCATTCTAGAAAACACTTAGAAGAATGTCTGGCCCATAGTAAAATCTATACATATTATTGCTACTATCATTTTGTATTGAAGCTTTAATGGGCCGTTTAGGCATTCTTTTCAAATGTTTTCACTCTGATTGCCTCTGTTGATTTTCATAGCATTTTCAGAGAGGAGTGTATGAAAATGTATTGATCAGCATCTCCCCTTTTGAAGTAGAGTCGCTAACACCAGGCTATATAAGTGAGGTAGCTAAGGTTAAAGGCAACTTTTCTGAGTCAACCCAGTACTAGTTGTCCCCACTAAGGAATATTGAAATTTACTATTTAATAAACATGTATTGAAGTGCTACTATATGCTAAGCACTGTACTTGGGTGCTCAGAGCACAGTACTGGGCAAGCCATACAGGTCCTTTGGCTCCTGAGGTCAGCATACTAGTATGAAGCGACAGTCAATAAGCAGCTAAATAGCAATACACAGAATATATCATTTTGTGTGATTAAAAACGAAGCAGGGTGCTGTAGGCAAGATAACATGATAGTGAAGGAAGCCTTTCCTGAGGCGACAACTTCTGTGAGAAAAAGGAGTTGATCTGGGGACCTCCTCACCTTAGGGAGACAGCTAAGATATAGGAGGGAGGTTTCCATAAAAAGCACTCAAGACCCTGTCCTGGTCCACCACAGACAAAAAGAAAGAGCAAAACAGAGGTCTACACACTAAAGATGGCTCAGAGTCCAGTCAGAGAGATGTGGAAGTGAAAACTTTTTGAAAGAGTAATCAACTCGAGTAAATCAGTAGCTTTCCTATACTCAAAGGATAAGCAGGCTGAGAAGGAAATTCGGGAGATGACACCCTTCACAATAGCCACA
>BDUI01001004.1:184600-196414 GCA_002335545.1 Apodemus speciosus
ATCTAGTGGCTATCTTCTTAAACAATATGTATCTTGACTACTTCCCAAAGTGTTTGGGAATGTTTCCAATTAAGAATTCTACAAAACTTTAGAAAGCTCATAGAAAAAGCCTTACTACCCCCTCAGATGAGAGACACTCYCTTTTGAACAGCTAGTGAACAACTACTAGCTTCAAAAGAAAGTCAGAAGCTACAAGATTCCTTCTGAGAGTTGGATCTTAAAAACCTGTAAAAAGGAACATATATAAACTCATTACCTTGATGATGGAGTTGTTTTGTACCTTTGACTGAATGTGTGCCACCCAGAAGGGAGATGTGCCCCTTTAGATGGAAGGGGGCAGTGCCAAGTTCTTGGGCACCTGCAGCTGGCTGCCACCCTGGTCAGCTGTTAGACCAGACTGATGGGCCAAGCTGCCTCCTGCTGGCTCTGACCCTGGGGTATGACAAGTATCTTTATTGAGTCACAATACCCGGTGCTGTAGCAACCTGAGCAAGGGCATGGCACACCTGGAAAACTCAGTAACCCTTTCATATCCAAAGTAAGCCAAGCTGGCTACTGTAGGACACATTTTTACTATGTCTCAGTGGGTACAGATATTTCACAACATTTTCCACAGTTCACAACCTCCCGATATCAACCATCTCATTCCTTTCCCTCCTAGACTTTGGGAATAATCTAATGACATTCACTAGCAGTTTGGTGGGGGATTGTAGTGTTCACATACAGACTCGCTCAGTCTTTGCAAGTGAAAACATTTTCCCACTTTTGTTTACTTCTCTTTGAATTTCCCACTACAGCACCAGAGTTATGTGGCAAGAGATGTTTAGATTTATGTAGAAAGAAAGAAACTTTCACCAAAGTCATTCTTAGTTATCCAAGATAAAAAGGAAATTAGAAACTAGAGGCTGACTAAGCCACTAGTAAGACACCTCCCATACTATCCGAAAAGAAGCCAGACGATGTTTCTACCTTTGTAGTACCACAGTAGGCGATCATCAGGGACCTTTGGATGTTTTTGGAGGGAGAATTTGGATGCTGCGATGACTCTTCCAGTCTGCCTCAAGATATTAGGTCTTTCCTCAACCCTCCATACTCTCCTAAAGCCTACTTGCCAGCTGGTACTAGAACTTAAAATTCATGACATCACTGTTTCTATAGAGAACAATGACAGCACAAAATGGTGGGCCTTAGCCTTAGGATTCTAGGTGATCAACATGGTCAAGCCATGAAAAAGACTGAAAAACCCCTTACTGTTTCCCATTTTGGCCAGTGATCATTGTTGGCTGAAGTATGTCTTAGAGTTATCTATATCCATTGAGATGCCTCCTGTTTAAACAAGTTTAAAAATATTAGTTTACACCAAAGAATGGTCTCTCTTCTGTGTCCAAATTATACTTTATTTTACTTTGTCCTTTCGCTGTGTCTCTTCTTTCACCATTTGAATGTGAATAAACTTAGCCAAACCCAGAATCATTTGAGATGTTCCCCTAGATAATACAGTTTCATGTTGAGGTCATATCATCACTTTCTTCTTGTTGAATGAGTTTTCCTGAAAAGAAGCAAACAAATTTCTATTCACCCAAGATAGGGCACCTATGATAGATTTTAAAAAATGATTTTACCAAAGTCTAGTTCAGTGAACCAGTGAGTTTATTGGGGTTATCTATTAGGAACACATGAAGGGACCCTGGCCAGCTTGAGTGTGGCTAGCATGGTTCTGGCAGGCCTTGCCCTTCTCCCTGATTCCTTCTGCCTTGGTAAAAACTGTTAGATTACATTCCTAAAGCTACAACCCAAAGGTCTATTTGTTTATTTGGCCATGTCCTCCTCCTGAAGCTGACTACTAAAGTGTAGCCACCAAAGTATTAAAGTCCAGCAATCAAATGCCCTCCTTGGCTCGCCTAATTAACATGCCCAATTAAAATTAAACACTTCATCCTAACCCGGGTTTCCCCTTGTACCTTTATAAACTGCCATTTCCCTATGTGTCACTTCTGTTTCCTCTATATTCAGAGATAGTCCTTTGCCCCCCCCCCCAGAACAAATACCCCTCTTCCCTCTCCCTTGTTCCCTTTCCCCTCTCCCTCATCCTCTGCCTCCTGTTTTATTCCCTGTCCTTTGTCTCTCTCAGGAAAATAAATCTCCTTTGTGCTGAGAACTTGGTCATGGGGGTCCCAGGACTATACATTTCCTAACAACAGAGACAGAGTTTTCTTACAGGACCATAGCTGACTCTTAATGGTAGTTGTACCACCAGAAAGCTTGCCCTATCACGGGTTCTGACTAATGGCTGCTGTGTTCCTGGAGCATCCTGAACAATTTGGGAACATGTTGGCCACTTGGAGAGTATCCTGTCCTCAGCAATTGTGTTCTTATTATTCAATCTTGGTGGGGGCATCTTTAGAAATTTTGTAACTTTTATGGCATTTCCAGAGGCTTTTAAGTTTTGTTACCATCTTGAGTCATATGAGCTCTCCTCCCTCTAGGAGGGAAGGTTTCAATATGAAGAGAGATATACTACGGTAATTCCTTCCTCTGACTCTTTTTACATTCTTTCCACCCTCTCCTGTGATGTTTTCTGGGTTTGGAGGAGATGATATAGATGTCTGACTCCCTTTTCCCATTTTTTTTGTCTGAGCATTGGACACTATCTCTCGGCATCAGTCAATCTCAGGAACCTAACTGGTGATGAGTCTCTGTAAGACATAACCTATTTCAAAACAAGTTAAGTTTCTCTCTATGGCAGACCAAATTTGACAGCAGTAGTAATATTATGGTATATGGAAGTAGCTTTCTCAACCTCTATGAGGTATCTTTGTTCAATATCCTGATCTGCTATTTTCATTGCCTTTTCAAATGTTTCTATGGATATATAAGACATTCAAGGGTTAGCAGAATATAATGAAACATTTTTACATGGATGGTTAGGATAGTTAAAGGTCCAWCATTGTCCAGTGCAATTGGATAGCTAAGTGAGTAGAAAAAGGAATTGTTTGAAATGTCAGGTACAGCATGAAAAGGTCCTGTGCTGCTTAGATTTTCCCAGCTTGATATAAACCTAGACATATATGGGAAGAAGAATGCTCAATCAAGAAATTGCCTCCATTACCATCACATCTACTTTGGGTCCTGGTTACTGTTCTATCGCTGTGAAGAGATATCACGACTGTGGCAACTTTTTTTTCATTTTGTGCATTTATTTCAGCTGTTAACATTTAAATTTTTCTGTTACACTTCCCTTTATAGCATACAAAACATTTAAAGGCATATTCTAATAACCCAGAGCACAAGTATTTGCTTTTGTTGGTGTGGTAGTTGTCTGAGACTGCTTAGCCATAGAGCTCAGGCTAGCCTTGAACTGGTGATCCTTCTGTCTGTTTCCCAAGTTCCCAAGTGCCACTATATCTGGCTCAGGTTTTTATTTTGTTCGGCTTTAGTTATTTTTTTTTTCATTTTTTTTTATTGGATATATTCTTTATTTACATTTCATTTCCCTTTTTCTGGTTTCCCCGCCCCCCAGATGTCCCATATGTCTTTCTGTGGCAACTTTTAAAGGAAAGCATTTAAATGAGAGCTTGCTTTCAGTTTCAGAGGGTTGCACTGGGGAGTGTGGCAGCAGGCATGGTGCTAGAGCAGCAGCTGAACCCTTACATTTTATTAGCAAGTTGGAGGCAGAGGCGAGGGAGGAAGGGAGGGAGGGAGGGAAGGAAAATGGGTTGGCATGGGCCTTTGAAACCTCAAGTCTAACCCCAGTGGCATACTTCCTCAAACAAAGCATATCTCCTAATCCTTTCTAAACAGTCTACCAACTGCCCAACTGTCAACCAGACATTCTAATGTATGAACCTATGGGGACCGTTCTCATTCAAATCACCATGACAAGTCTATGATTTTAATGATTGTCTTGATTAATAATTGATGTGGGAAGGCCTAGCCAACCATGGGTGGTTCTACTAGGCAGGCAGTTATATAAGAATGGTCATATAAGAACATGAGCCTGGGAAGAAAAGAAGTCATATTCTTTCATGGCTTCTGCTTTAATTCCTGTCTCCAAGTTTCTGCCTTGGCTTCCTTCGATGATGGCCTGTGTTTGTGCTGTCTAAGCCAAAGAAGACCATTCCTCCCCGCATTGCTTTTGGTCATCATCTTTATCACAGTGAATGGAAAACAAACTAGAACACATACCCCCACTTTTATCAATTATTTTATCAAAAATAATAATATTGAGTGCAGAATCATAGGAGGCACAATTCCATATAGCCATCTATAATTCACAGTCATTTTCTGTGAACTATTCAGTCTCCTCATCTTGGGGTGCTACCTCTGCCATAAATTTCCTGAATACTTGCTTATATTGATAGTTTTTATTGAGATAGCTTTTGTTATTCCCAACTCAGGCCCAAAGAGGACCAGAGCTACGCCATGTTTACTTCTGGAGCTAGCTTTTTGGGTTTGACAGGGTTTGAACCAGTACCATGACCCTTCATTTTTCAACAGTCACAACTGAGTACTAAAAGGGCCTCAGTCTAAGTCAACTGTGCTCATTTCCAGTATACTTTCTTTTAAGGAAAATCATATACATCATATTCTAGGGAGAAAAACAGCTCAACCCTAGGATAAACTTATTAGTTTTCACTTACAGCATTTTGTTATTTTTGTCTTTTGTGAGCTGCTGCTCATCTTGACAGCCTTTCAGAAACTCACTAACACAGCATTTGGCTTTCTATCAATTCTGTCCCCCAGAAATGCTGACTCGACATAAATCTTGCCACATTAGTCTGTGAGTGGCACAGAGACACCCTTTCTTGATTACTTTATAAGTTTGGGAATCCAATTGATATGTGATTTAAACCACTTATGTGTATCAGTACCCCTTCTTACCTTGTAAAGATCTCATCCACTATAAGGCTCAGAAATACCACTAAAGCCTCATACCAGATTCAAGATTCAAGGTCTCAATCAACATCTTTCTTTTTCTTTTAAACAAATGTTTCTTTTTATTTTTAATTATATCTACATATGTGTGTCTAGGTATAGGTATGTACACATTTAAGTGCAGTATCTCTAAAGCTCAAAAAGGAGTATCATCTTCTCTGAAGCTGGACTTAACAAATGGTTGTGAGTCACTCAATTCAGGTCCTCTGGAATGGCAGCAAGATTTTTTAACCATGAAGCTATCTCTCCAGCCCTCAGTATTTTTCTTAACATTCCTATGAATACAGTTCTGTTAGGTCCGGTGAAGTGGGCATCAAACAGCCTCTTTCATAGGTAGTTCTCTTAATAATGCCATTTCCCCCTCTATTGCCTTTATATCCCTGATGAGGACCTTAACCCATGATAACCAAGTACCCCTAATAGCTTATATGAGCCAGTAACATCAGCAACACCAGGGAATATGATTTCCCTCATATTGCCTTAAGTTATACAGCCTTTGTCTCAAACGGAGATGGTTAGGCATATTACTCTCTTTCTCTGTTTCCATGGCACTCAAGCTGATCCCACCCATCCCCATGTTCTACAACCTCCTGAGCTAAACTGTGAAAGGCTTTTTGCTTAAAAATCATACTTAGTTCAGATGCTGAGTTTTTCTCCTGTTAACACAGTTTCTGGCAACAGGCCATTAAGGCCCCATCTACATGCTGAGCCATGAGTTTTATTAAAGGTCTGGCCTGCAGAGTGTCTTCCAACACTGGTACTCCATGTTCTCCTTCTTTATTGCCCAATTCTTCTCATGGGTTTTAGGGTGGTTTTTTTTTTTTTTTTTTTTTTTTTTTTTTTTTTTGGATTTCAGGAGGGCCCTTGGAAATATCCAACTTATATTTGCTGTCTCTTACAACCTGCCAGTGGTAAGAAATGGCATGTCATCACCTCCATCTTATGTTCTATTGCCCTTGACCTTTTCCCTGGAAAATTAAACACTACTATGATATGGAAGATGCTACATGTTGTTGGTTCATTATAATTTTTCCCTTATGGGAGCAAATTCTTTCTGGGAAATACATCAGCTTCAGTTGCATGTCTTTTCACTTATAGCAAAGAAGACTACACAAAAGCTGCCACACCCTGCTTATGGACCTACTGCATATATGCAGATTTAGGGGTTGGAATGTATTTCTGAGCCCATTAGTTATTTGGGGGCATCATTATGCTCACAAGGTAAACCTCATTCCTCAAGGAGGCTTGCCTTTCTATACCACACAGAGGAAGATGATCACCCTGTGATTCCCATCAAAAGATGCTCCTTTCTCTGATGGATTGGTCTTGAGGAAGAGGGTACAGTGAAACAACTAAATTGAGCTACTTCATGGGTAGAAAGAAAGGTTTATTGGGGAGCAAAATGCCAAAGGTATCACTCAGGGGAACAGAGAGAAGCAGATGTCAAAAAGGCAAGCAGATTTTGTACGGCAGTCAGCAAGGTGGGAGTCATTGAACTATTTGGATTAACCACGAACTAAATGCCCTTGCCAGAGGAAGTTAACCTTTGGGTGAAGATAAAGGGAGGCCCTGGTAAACATAAATCTCTTTTAGGAGATCTGCTTTCCTGATAAACTGAAAGTCACCTTATGAGATTCCTGAGGATGCTGAATTTAGGCTCTGGATCCCCAATAACAATCCTTTTGCTTCCAAGGTTATATCACTGTCATTTTGGGGGCCCACTGTGGACCTAGCTTCCAAGACTTTTGTTGATTATAAGAGTGACAATAATCCTCTCGTCTACTTCCTTCTGATTGGGGTCTTAAAAGGATGGGTTTTGGAATGCTGGTTCAAAGCAGGGTCTCAAGGCAAGATGGTAGGAGACTCAAGGAAATTCCATCTGGTTTACTGACTGTTGTTTTGTTTCACCAATTCTCTCCTGGAGGTCCAAGAAGAGACAAGGGACAATCATTATTATGAGAAGGATAGAGAAAAGTGGGCTGAGGAGAGGTAGAAGCCGAGGCTTCATAGAGAACCATAACAGGAATCCTGCCCTGGAGTTGACCCCTTGGACTCTGTAGTTTGTAAGCCAGTTAATGTAAGTTATTAATCCTTTCTTCTACTTGGCCAATTGGTTCACATAGTAGCAACATCATTAGCAGTTTCCGGGCTAGAGATGGACTCCGGGATGGTATCTGCTGGGTGGAAAGCTGTTAAGACAGATAACAGACTATGGAAAGAATATAAGGTTAAGGGGCTTAGGGGGAATTTTCGTCTTAAAATGGTTTAGGTCATAGGATCAGTGGGAGGCTGAAGGATTTGTGGAGAGCTAAGGGAGGGCGAGATCAGCATGTTCACAAAGAAGGCATCTGAAGAGAGGAAAGAAGGCAAGTAGTCATGGAGTGGGACTGGCTTCAGAGGAGGTAAATTTCCCCCAAAGAAAAGGATAGCTGCAAACTAACTCAAATGATCTCAGGAAGGAGGAGGTTCGGTGTTTTAAAATTGAAGATTTTCATGGAAAATCATACAGATAAAATGGTAGACATAAAATCATTTCTAAATTAATCGAAAAAGGAATTATACTTTCTGATAAAATTGAACATTCACATGGAAAACATGTCTGAAAAGATTGAAGAAATATATAGTAAAACGTGTTAAAATGGAAGATTTTCATGGAAAATTATACAGACAAAATGGCGCAAATGTAAATTAGGGCTAGAGGTAAGAGTTAAAGCCAAGAAAGGTAAAGTTCAGAAAACACTTATGGTAAGTGTGTCTTAATAAATCCATCAGCTCTTTCTACCTTTTCTGAAGATTAGGGATGGCAGGAAATGTGCAGGTGACATTCATTGCACTGTTAAACTTGAAAATAGGTGAGTGACTTGAGATAGAGGTAACTGTAAGGCCATTATACAATTGTATGGGTATAGGAAGTCCAAATATGACTAAAATATTACACATGGGGTGGAAATGTGGGGTATTACCAGAGAAAACAGCTCAGATATGGGTTTAAGCCAATAGCAAGTTTTTATTACCCATCTGGTAATACCTTGGGTATTTGGGATCTCAGGAGAGCCCTGAGCCTTTTACAAGGTGAGCTTTTAAGCAAAATAACCATGTTCTGGGATGACATACTTCAGTTAAGAAGAACAGTTAAGCAGAAGCAGAACTACAGAAGCTAAAACAATGTTAGTACGCTCAGAGACTTTCCAAGATTATAGACTTTATTTAGTTTAGAAAGTACCAGAAGAGACACATTTAGTCAAACCATTGGTACATGCCCTCCAAGTGGTGGTCTCAGGAGTAGGTGATATTGCTGTTATCCAGATGAATTAACTCACAAGGCAGAAGAGCAGACATCAGAATAAGGGGAAGTATGGAGGTTAAAGGTTTGGGATATTAGACAAGTCTTAGTCCCTTATAAACCCTCACACTGTAATTCAGACTGCCCCTAGTCCAGCGAGTTTTGTCAGTTAAAGGGCTGACAGTTTGAACTGTTTCTATGCCTATGTAGTATGGGGGCTGGATGTCTAAATATAACCAGCAATCCTGGCTGATTTCTGGCTACGAATGATTAAGTCTATTTCCAGAGTACTTTCCTGTGGCATAGAGTTGGATTTCCCAGGTTTTTCCTGTTTCCCAAATGCCAGACTCTTTTAAAAGGAAAATTTCAGGAAATCTCAGTTTTATAATCCCAAAGTTTGCAATGGAAACTCCCTTGTTTCTGGCAACTATGGGACCTAGCCACATAGAATTATAGACTCTATATTCCTATCTCAAAAATAAATTCTCCTGTCTTTTTTTCTATATATAACTAGACATTTGGAGTGGATGTCAGTAAGTAACATTCAATACAGAATACAGGTTGCTAGTACAATAGCTAATATCTTCCCTGTATCTGTCTTCCTCAGTTCCCATATCCAGGCCTAAGAGTGGACCATAACCCCATATTTATAGCCACAAGATAAAACACAAGACTCAGGAATGGCCTGAAGACTGATGAAACCTTAATTTCAGAGAGTTCATGGTGCAGAGACAGTCCATTTGGCAACAGCATCTGTGGCTTTCCATTTCTTGATGTAGATATGGTGGATCCATAGTGTAAGGCCAGCTACCTTCCCAGCATAGGAGTGGAGAGAAGCAACTTGTAAGGTCCTTCCCAAGTTGGTTCCATTGCCCCTTTGGCTACCTTTTTGATCCAACAGTATCACCAGACTCGAACAAGGGGAAACTGATGGTGGACACAGGTTTGCTGGGTCTCTCAAATAGACAAATGAATAGCCTGTATGGAAAATGGGAAGGCCTGTAGTGACTTGAGAAAGGAATGGTTAGAGAGTTCTGCCATCTGCTAGTCTCTTAGCCTTGGAAGCCATAGGGAAGGAAGATCTTCCAAACATAATCTCACAGGTAGTAAATCCTTTCCTATATGGGGTACAGTAGGTCTAAAGCAAAGTCCTTCTTTGGACTCTAATGAGAATTATTTTAGTTTCTTTAAATTTCTTGTTTACTGTTTTTACCTAGCCAGAACTCTGAGGTCTATAAGAACAATGAAGTTTTCAATCTATGTCTAAAGCTTTAGCTATTCATTGAGAGGTTTTGGCTATGAATGCTAGGCTATTGTCAGACCCCATTTGCTAGTAGGAGGCCGAAATCAGGGGACTAGTTTCTTGAGGAACTTTTTAGCTACTATTTCGGCAGTTTCAGTCTTGGTAGGGATACTTCTGTCCACCCAGAAAAGGTATCTACAAAAACTAGCAAGTTTGGTGAAGTCAGTTTTCCCAGAGTTCACCAGGGTTTTGGTCTCTCATTTTGATCCTTTCCTGGGTAAGGGCTCTCTGTTGTGGATTCGCTGGAGCACAAACCTGGCATCTGGCTGACATACCCCATACCAGGCTGTCCAGTCCAGGCATAACATAACTTACCTTGGTCTGGGCAACTCAGAAAGTTTTGTGGACCCCAGATGAGTAGTCTGGTGAACATCAGTTACCAGAGTCCTGTCAGTTGTTTCTGGGAGAAAAATGACCTTTTCGTCTGGTGTCCACATCAGCCTGTGTGTGGGTTTGAGTTGTCCATTTCGTCTTTACCATGGAGTCTCAGGCAGGACTAGGTCATGCTATGTCATCAGAATATCAATAGGCCCTACTGGTCTGAGGGCCATTTGTTGGGTAGCCAGGTCAGAAGTCTGTCAAAATGGAAAACAGCAATTTGTAGGGGAAGCCAAATTGCCTCTAGGAGGGCCAAGATTTTTTCTTTGTTTTTAATGTCCTTTCTCCCATTGGGGAAAAGTCCCCTTTCTCTATTGATAATCCTGTGGACATGCACAATACTAAAAGCACAGTGACTGTCTATGTATACAGTAGTGCATGTTCCCTTTCCCCATCTGAAATCCTGGATCATGTTGATTAAGTTTTGTTCTCTGGGCTGAAGTACCTGACTTTAGTACTAAGACAGAGCACACCTGTTTCTCTGCAAGAATCGTACTCATGAGAACCAGAGGCCCCAGGATTCTTCACAAGCATAGAGGCATATTCCAGGGTGACTGGCAGGGCACCAGGATGCCTGTTTCTTTGAACTAGACTATATGGATGACTGCTATTTCCTTTTTTTTCTTTGTTTGTTTCTAGGGTCATTGGATATTGTTTAATTGTTCAGGGGATAGCCAAACTGGTTAGTTGAACAATATAGGAGCTTAGTGTTGGGGGTAGTCCTGGGAGGTTTGTTTCTGCCCACACTTCTGGGAATCTTTGTTGTTAGTCTGATGGTATGTCATCAGAATATCAATAGGCCCTACTAGTCTAAGGACCATTTGTTGGGCAGTCAGGTCAGAAATCTGTCAAAATGGAAGACAGCAATTTGTAGGGGAAGCCAAATTGCCTCTAGGAGTGCCAAGGTTTTTCTGAGATAGGCCAGCTGTATCTTTTGATTGGAGGCAGAACTTTTGGCTGGGACATAATCTTCTGACAGAGGGCAAGACACCAAAATTGTGCTAGGTATCTCTTAAGTCTAACTGTCAAATCATCGAAGAAGGTGATGGTGGCTTTCAGTTTATGCAAAAGGCCCTCTCTCAATCAGTTTTTTGTTGTTAAACACCGTTGAGTCTGATGAATCAAGYCTCTGCTTTAGTTTTGGCAGGTGGTGTTGTCTACGCACTGAGTTTTACAGCTTGAATGGCACTTCAGCTGTGGAGTGAGTTGTGCTAAGGCCTGGGGTCCAGCTAAGGTCTGGAGCCCTGTTACAAGAACAGACCACTCCTGAAATCTTACCTATAGTAGGGAAAATATTCACCTATCCTGAGGAAGTCTCTATCATTTTAAGAATATATTTATGTTTTGTGTTAGAGGCATATATGGGCAATCTATCTACCAGTTCTCTCCCAGATTACCCTGAAATTGGTATTGGTTGAAGGAAGGAAGGGCTCACAAGCCCGCTGTGGGGAGGTTTGCGTGCAGGTGGAGCATCCCTGGATGATAGCCTTTAGAAGGGCAGAAATGTTAGCGTACAAGACTAGATATTGGAGGAAGTAGTAGAGGAGTTGAGACCCAGGTTGAAAGAAGTTGTGAATAACTGTCAGGAGGGGCTTTGCTTGAATGTCAGGGAGATAGTACCTTTCCTGTATAAAATCTACTCTTGAGGGCCCATAATATCTCCCATTGCCTAGAGGGCCTGGCACTGGGATTTAGGATCCTTAGGAGTTAAGTTTGGAGGATCCAAGAAGAGACTAACAGAATGAGGGTAGGGGCTCTCTTACCTCTTACCTCTCTTATCTCTCACCCTCTCTCTTGTCCCCTCTTGGGCTCTCCTCCCCTCCCCCCTCTCTCCACGTGGTCATGACTGGCCTCTGCTTCTCTACTCTCTTCCTCTCTGCCTTTGTCTCTACTGCCATCCCATGCCCTGAATAAA
>BDUI01001005.1:69798-97981 GCA_002335545.1 Apodemus speciosus
GGGTCCTTGGGGTTTACATATCAGAGTAATTTTAGCTTCATAGAATGAGTTAGTTATTGTTCCTTTTCTTTGAATTTTATGGAATAATTTGAGAAGAATTGAAATCATGTTCTCTTGGAAGGTTGGTAGAAATGTGTATTAAATCCATCTGGCCCTGGGCTTTTATTGGTTGGGGGGTTTCTGATGATTCCTTCTAGTTCCATGTGTGATATAGGAACTGGTTTAAATTGATTACCTCCTCTTCATATAACTTTGGTTTGTGGTATCTCTCAAGAAAACCTATTTCATATGGATTTTGTCTAGTTAAAGCACACATTAAAGAAATGAAAGGTGTTGGCAACCCTGTAGAAACAACAACCATATCAACCAATGAGACTATCAAGAACTCCAAGATACTAAACCACAACTTAAATAGTWTACATTGAGGGACTCATGGCTATAGTTTAATAGGTAGAAGTGGATGGCCTTGTCAGGCATGAATGGGAGGAGATGCCTGTGGGTCTGAGAAAACTTGATGCCCCAGTATAGGACAATGTCATGACTGTGAGGCAGATTGGCTGAGTGTCTAAGTTGTAGAACACCCTCAGAAAAGCAGTGGTTATGGGTATAGGACAAAATATTTCTTGGGAGGGAAATGGGGAAAGGGGATATGTTTTGAGTAAAGAAAATATCCAATAAAAAAGAAAAWTTTTGTAAAAAGCCCACACATTTAATATTGTATATAAGTCATATTTTGATGAGAATAATCACAGCATATAAACATTGTTTTTAATATTGTATTGCACTTAATATTGTTTAGATTCATGGGACACTCTAGTTTTCATACTAAATGAGTACACATGGAGAAGTGAATGCTCATAATATTAAATTAGGTCTTAAAACAAATCTTTGTGCACTCACAAATAAATATTATATTTTCAAAGAAAGGCCATATGCCTAGCATGCAACAGTTGAATTGTTAGAGAAATATATACGTTCAGCAGAGAGCAATAATTTCAAGATAAGAGACCCAGTCATTGGACTAAAAAAGAAACTAAGAATCTTTAGCAAAAAGCTTAATGCTAGGCAGAAGGAGCCAGAATAGGACCATCCACAAGATTTCACTGACTTCTTTTTTCTGTTGGGCAGTTTAGATAGAAGAAGATAAAAAAAAATGTTCTGCTCATCCACTTATGATATTTTTGCTTCATTCCGGRAACACAGGGAGGAGGGTGTGAGGTATGAATCAGCAGCACTGAAGGAGATCTCCAAGGTAACCAGAGACGTTGATATCAATGTCTACATATGAGACTGTATGGTACTAGAGGAAAAAAAGATTACTTCTGTAACTGACAGGAGATCGAGCCAGTGGAAAGCTACAAGGTCAGCTCTTGTTTGTTTCATGGCTTCGTTGCTCTGATTCCTTGACTACTAGGTCCTGTAAAGGGAATGACACCACATGTGCAATTGAGGTAGCAAATTTGGAATCCAATCATCCCTCAGTTATTCTGGGATATGTTTTCTGCAAAGAAGATATAATATTCTAGCTTTACCTTATAATAGAGAATAGGGATTTTCTGACATTTTTATATACTTAGATCATCCTCTGTGAGTACTGCTGTGGCAGCAAATGTCCTCAACATAATCTCTAAAGTGTACAAAAAATCAGATGGAAATTAAAGACACAAAAACTACTGCTTACAGAGTCCAAGCACTCTTGGGACAGTGATAGTAGTAGCATGTTTCAATTAATGGTAAAAGACATTCAACACTCCAGCCCTTGTTTATAGTGTTATTTATCTTTTAATATACTAGAATCTCTAGTATGTATGTTCTTCCATATCAGTTTTTTTCTAACTACATCTTCAGAGGAGTACTTAGCCCTTTACGGAACTCAAGTCATTATCCACTTCTGGAAGATCTCCCCCTTGGTGTTACATATAGCATAAAAAAGATATAGAGCAATATGCGTGGGGACCTTGTACTAGTACATCCTAGAGACCCTGATTTTTCCTGTCATTTTAATTCCGTTTTCAGAACTCAGGACTCTGTGATGTATACTGGATATTTATTAAATATCTTACTTGGATTCAGATATTCTTGACAATAGTAAACTAATTACAACTTTATAAACAGTTTTGGGACAGTAATGCTAGTAGCATGTTATCACTGATGTCCAAAAACTTTCATCAATACAACAGTTGATTAATCTGTTATTGTCTTTGAAATTTCTTACTTTTTCTAGCCTCTTTTTCTTCCAGGTCTGTCCTGTGCTCATATCCAACATAGTATTACACCATGTAAAAGAAGATAAGGACACATTAATTTTTATTGTGACCTTGTACTTATGGGTATGTAGAGTACTATGATTTCATGTTATTTTCATCCTGTCTTTAGAGATTAGGTCTCTGTCATATATACTGTTTATTTATTATACTGCATTGTCATGATTAACAAATTCCTGAGATTAGAATCACATTACACATTTTATGTTTCAGAAAATGACATGACCTATTTAAACCACATATTAAAGAATTGGCAGTGTTTTGCATCCCCATAGAAAGAACAACAATGTCTACCAACCAGATACCCCCGAGCTCACAGGGACTAAACCACCAACACAAGAGTACATAGGGAGGGACCCATGGCTCCAGTCTCATATATAGTAGAGCATGTCCTTTTGGGGCATCAATGGGAGGTGAGATCTTGGTCATGTGCCAACTCAATGCCCTAGGATAATGAATGTCATTGTTGGTTTGTGGTATTAGGTGGATGGGAGGGTGGGGGAACATCCTTATGAATGCATTGGGAGGTGGGTTTTGAATGGAGATTTCCAGGGGGAGGAAGAACACTGCAAAGGGGATAACATTTAAATGTAAATAAAAATATCCAATTAGAAAAAAAATTAAAAAAAACATGAAATGTTCCACATATTACATGTTTTTTTGAGAAAAATCAGAATACATAAACCTTGTTTTCAGCACTGAATTGCATTTAATATTTTTCAGAACTATGGGATACTACATATTTTCATACAAATTTTATACATGTAAATTAGGGCATGGGCAGAATATTAAACTGAATATTATATACAACTCTTTTTGGATGCATGAGTAAACACTATATTTTCAAGGAATATATATGCATAGAGCATAATATTCTTGAATTGAAAAAAGTGAGATAGGCACATCACAATTGGTCAGCAAGCATCAAAAATGGCAAAATAAGAGACTCTGATATTGGGCTCAAAATGAAACAGAGAATCTCTAGCAAATAGCTTAAAGCTAGGAAGAAAGAGCCATAAATAAGGCCCTCCACAAGGTTCCAGTGACTTATTTTTCTGTTAGTCTATGTAGAGAGAAGAAGGTAAATTATTTTTGTCTGCCTTCGACTTTCTCTTTTTCTGCTATCTTCTGGAAGCCAAGGGAGGAGTGTGTGAGGTATGAATGTGCAATACTGATGGAGATCTCTAAGGTAAACACAGGTTTTAATGTCCATGCCTAGATATGAGATCCTTCTCCTGATTGGATCATATTCTCTTCTTTATTTTAATGTACATTCCCCAACAGCCATAAGCAAACTGAGCAAATAAATTGTCTGCAGGAAAATATTTTGTAAGTCAGGTTGATATCCATATTCCTGAACTTATCTGTTTCTAGGTATAACAAAAGCCCTACTTTATGGTATTAAAGGAAAGGAAGCATTCTTTTGTCACTGTCATAAGACAGAGCTAGTTAGGAGCTGTGAGGACTATGCTTGTTTATTTCATAGTCTACATGCACTGATTACTTAGCTCTACGATTTTTTAGTAGCTTTCCTCACTTGGGAAATTCAGGTACCCGAATTGGTGTTTGACATTCTTCTGTCAGTCATACAGGGGTATGACATCTGCAAAGAAAAATCAAGATTCAATCTTCAGCTTATGACAGTGAAGAAAAATTTTCTGACATTTGTATATCCTTAGATAAGGCTCTGGGAGAATTGATATGGCTGCAAATGTCCCCAACATATCACCTTTCACTCTAAGTAAAATCATATGAAACTAACAGACACAGATACAACCATACCCACAATCCAGTCTTGAGACAGTGATGCTGGTAACATGTTACCACTAATGGTAAAAGACTTTCAACAATACAAGTATTGTTTATACTGTTATTATTCTGTTATTTATACCTGCCTGACAGTAGAAAGCACATTATGACTGTTTACACAACAGACAATGACAGGGTCCTTTAAAACCACACATTATATGTTCCTACATGCCATGTTTATTTTGAATAGACAGAGCACATGGACATTATTTTCAATACTGGGTTGCATTTAATATTATTCAAATTTCTGAGACTCTCTAGGATTTCATGGAAACTGATTAGTTGTAGGCCAGAGTAGGGGCAGAATACTGAACTAGTGTTACAATACCTGTTGGAGGAACCATGAATAACATTATTGTACTAGGAAAGTCTGTAATCAGAACAAACAGCAGAAGCAATTGAGATGGGAGATGTAGGCACATTAAAAGTATTCAGCAGGCAGCAAAATTTGAAGATAATAGTCACAGTGAGAAAGGCTTGAAAAGAAGCAGGGTAACTATGGGAAATAGCTTAAATCTAGGCAGAAGCAGCCATGAAATGAAACATCTTTAAGGTGCAACTAACTTGTATTTCTCTTGGTTTGTGTAGAGATAAAAATGTAAAATCTGCTATTTTCCACCATCCATATCGATTTTCCTGCTTCATTCTGGGAAACCATGGAGGAGGGTTTGAGGTATGAATCACCAGCACGGATGGAGGTCTCCATGGTTACAGAAGGATTTCATGACCATGCCTAGATATAAAATCTCTCTCCTGATTGGATTTGATTCCATTCTCTATTTGAATACATATTCTCCATCAATCAGAAGAAAGGAGAGCAAATAAATTTGTCTACAGGGATGGATTTGCTCAGTCAGGCTTCTGGCTATATCCTAGGACTTATCTGGTCCTGGATATATCAAAAGCCTGACTGATACTAAAGAAAAGTAAAAGTACTTCTATAACTGATTGAAGAGAGGGCCAGTGGAAAGGTGCAAGGACAGGGCATGTTTGATTCAGAGTCTGCATTCTCTGCTAGGTGTACTCCAGTTTCCTGTACAGGGAATGTCATCACATGTGTAATTTGGTTGTCAGCATTTGGGATCCATTCCTTTCCTCTGCAATTGTCAGATGTCTCTTCTGTAAGGATGTTACAACTTTCAAGCTTAACCTTGTGACATGTGCAAGAGTATTTATGACATTTTCACAAACTTAAGTCTGAAACTGTGAGAAATGTGTGGGAGCATGTGTGAAATGTTTTAGCAACAATGTATGCAACATACAACCATGGATTCTCTGGAAAAAATGTGGTTTAATTAACTAAGATAAATAAATTCTACCATATCCAGATAATAATCACACTTGTAGCTGTGATGCATCAGGCACAGTATCCCCATTAATCGTAAAAGACATTCAACATTTCAACCCATTTTGGGTTATTTTATGTTTAATTTACTATAATCACTACGATGTTTGTTCTTCCAAGGTAGTTCATTAGTAACTACAATTTTAAGGTAGTCTAGGACCATTTAAGAAAATTGATACACCATTCATCTCCTCAAATTCTACAATGTGGTATTATATGCTATATTAAAAAGTAATTGACACTAAAATTTTCATGGAGAACTTATACCAGTGGATCTCTACAGGCCAAAGTTTTTCCTTTTATTTTCATTCTGTTTTAAGACTTCAGGTTTCTGAGTGGTAAACTGAATATTTATTTATTGTAGCACTTTGATTCAGAYATTACTTCAGCTGTAGAGAAAATACAACTGTACATGCATCAGAAAATTGTCTGGCCTTTTCATAAATACAGGTTACATATTTAATCACACTATGCACTCTTGGGAACATACACAGTATATAAACATTCCCTTCAATTCTCAATTACAATAAATACCATCCATATTTTTAAGATACATCATGGACACATGCAAACTAATTACTAGGGGAGCTTGATATGCGAAGTAACTTGAACTTACTTTTCTTAAACCTCTTTAATGGCACACTATTAAACAGTATTGTACTAGTAAATGCTGTACTCAGAGTATATCCAGAATTTGACAGAGATGTAGGCATATCACAATAAATCAGCAGGCAGTACATATTGCAAGAAAATAGTTACAGGAAGAAGGGCTCAAAATGAAACAGAGGATCTCTGGTAAACTGCAAGGATCTAGGTTGAAAGAGCAGAAAGAGGAATAGACCCAAAGTTCCAGACTTGTTTTTACATTTGTTAGTGTAGAGAGTAGAACGAAAACACAATTATTCCTGACATCCACTTTCTATTTTCTGCTTCCATAAGGAATCCCAGGAAATTAGTGTTTGGGRGCAAATAAGTGATTCATTAACAGTGATGGAGATCTCCAATATTATTGCAGGATTTGATTTCCATGCCTAGATGTGACATATATCACTTGTTTTGATCTGATTACATTCTCTATTTGAATACATATTCTCCATCATTCAGAACCAAGGAAAGCAAACAAATTTGTCTGAAAGGTAGAGATTTGTCAGCCATGCTACTGGCTATATTCCAGATCTTATCTGGTCCTGGATGTAACCAAATCCAGAATGAATGGTACTAACAAGAAGGGAGAGAGTTTGTGTCACTGTCAAGAGAAAGAGCCAGTGGAAAGCTGCAAAGATTCTGTTTCTTTATTTTAGCATCTCCATGCTCTAACCCATTAACACGCAATTATGTACAAAAGTTCAGGCCCTCGTTGAAGTTGGAATTGCTTGTCTCACTCATGCAAGGCTGTGTCATCTGCCAAGAAGATACAATATCTAAGCTTCAGATTGTGACAAAGACAGGAGGTTTTCTGACATTTGTACATCTTTAGATCAGCCACTGATAGAAGTGTTATGGCAGAAAATGTCCTCAACATACCACCCTGAAGTCTAAGAAAAATAAGATGGGACTAAGAGTCAAAGATACTACCATGCTCTGAATCCAAGCAGTCTTGGGACAGTGATGCACATAACATTTTACCATTAATAGCCAAAGACTTTCAACTGAACAACCATTGATTATTCTCTTATTATTTGTGCAGTTTACAAGATTTTCTAGACTGCTTTTCTTCTAGACTAGTCCTTTGCTTTTCTAATAACTCAGCAAAATCATGTGCAATTTATGGAAAAATACATCTTGTTCTGTTGTTCTATATGGTAATATATCATGTAAAGGAAGATATGGGTACAGTAATTTTCATTGCTACCTTGTATTTGTTGATACTTGGAGTCATAGGAGTTTATGTTATTTTTATTCTTTTTTTAGAGATCAGGTCTCTGTCATATATCTTGTATATGTATTATACTGCATTACTTTGATTATTACATGACTGACAAAAATCATATTACACTTTTATATGTGCCAGAAGATGTCATGACTTCTTTAAAACTTCAAATTAAGGAATTGAATGTGGTTTGCAACCCTAAAGAAATAAAAACAATATCAACCAAACAGACCCCTCCAGAGCATCCAGGGAGTAAACTACCAACGAATGAGTAAACATGAAGTGACACATTGCTCCAGCCTCAGGAGGAATGTGTGAGGTATGAATCAGCAGCACTGATGGAGATCTCCAAGTTTACCACTGGCATTGATATTGATGTCTAAAAATGAAACTGTATGGTTCTAAAGAAAAAGAAGCCTGCTTCTGTTACTGACAGGAAATGGAGCCAGTGGAGAGCTGCAAGGAGAGTGGTTGATGTTTCAGAGATCAATTCTCGGATCTCTTCAACACAATGTCCACCTCCAGAAGATCTCCTCTTAGGTGTTTCACAAAGTTTAAAATAGAAATATTAGCAGTATTTTTCATGGGGACCTTGTACCAGTGGATCCCTAGAGACACAAATTTTTCCATCATTTTTATTCTGTCTTCAGATTTCTGGTCTCTGTGGTGTATCCTGGATATTTATTAATTATATTACTTGGGTTCAGATATTTATGGCAGTAGTAAACAAATTACACTGTAGGTCATCAGAAATAATTCTGGCTTCTTGACTAGCATACATTAATATTTCCTACACACTATGTATTGTTGCAAATATCCACAATATATAAACATTGTTTTCAACTCTGAAATCACATAAATATTGTTCATATTCATGGCATACACCAATGTGTCATGAAAACTGAGTACTGGTGAAGCAGGCTCTGATAAGAATATTGTATTTATTATTCCCAATCACCTTTGATGATACAATATTAAAAAATTTTGTACTAGGAAAAGCTGCATTGAAAGCATACTACAGAAGTAGAGGGAGATGCAGGCACATGATAATAAGTCAGCATGCAGAAGAAATTTTGATATAATAGTCTCATTCAGAGAGGCTCAAAATGAAATAGGTACTCTGGTAAACTGCTTGCATGTAAGTAGAAGGAGCCAGAAATTGGAACAATACTATGGTTACATTGACTTATTTTTTCTTGGTTTATATAGTAAGAAAAGTGTTAAAACAATGTTTCCTGYCATCCACTTTCTATTTTTCTAATTCCCTAAGTAAACCCAGGAAGGAGGGTGGAAAGAAATGAATTAGCACCACTGATGGAAATATCCAAATGTGCTGCAGCATTTGATGACCATGGTCAGATATGAGATATCTCTCCACATTGGATTTGACTCCATTTTCTATTTGAATGCACATTCTCTGTCTATCAGAAGCAAGGAGAGCAAGGAACTCACTGTTAGAGGAGATTTGACCATCAGGCTGGTGGCTATAGTCCAAGTTTATCTTATGCAAGCACAGGAAACAGGGTTTATATAAGGGATTTTGGAGATGGAAATGGGGAAAAAGTTTAAAATTTGAAAAATAAATAAAGAAAATATCCAATAAATGAAAAAATAGGAAAAGGCATTAAAAGTTCCGCATGCAACACATTTTGTCATATGCTTTTTCTGGGTCTGTGGAGTTGATATATATTTTCTTTGCTTTGAGTTTGTTTCTATAGTGGATTACATTAATGGATTTTCATCTATAAACACAACCATACATCTCTGGGATAAAGCCTACTGGGTTGATGGTTTTGATGTGTTCTTGGATTCTGATTGAAAAAGTTTATTGAGTATTTTTGCATCGATATTTATAAGCGAGATTTGGCTGAAGTTCTCATGTTAGGTTTGGTCCTTGTGTGCTTTAGGTATCAGAATAATTGTGACATCATAGAATGAGTTACTTAGTGTTCAATCTCTTTCTATTTTATGGAATAATTTGAGGAAAATTGGTATCAGGTTCTCTTTGAAGGTCTGGTAGATGACTTCATTTTCTGTTGAGAAGTTTATATAGAGGAAGATAAAAAAGTTTTTTTTTTTTTTTTTGGCTCATCCACTTTGGATTTTTTTCTTTGCTTCATCCCAGGACCACAGAGAGGAGGAGGTATGGTATGAATCAGCAGCACTGATGGAGATCTCCAAGGTTACCAAAGACATTTATATGAATGTCTAGAAATGAGACTGTAAGGTACTAAAAAAAATAGACTGATTCTGTAAATGAAAGAAGATGGAGACAGTGAAGAGCTGCAAGGACAGTGTTTGATTCATAGCTTCCATGCTCTAATTTCTTCACTAGCATATCCTGTAAATGTCACCACATGTGAAATTCAGGTAGCAGTTTTGGAGCATATTCCTCCCTCAGTTGTGCTGGGGTATGTTTTCTGTAAAGAAGATACAATATTCGATCTTTATCATATGATAATGACTAGGTACATTCTGACATTTTTATATCTCTAAGGCTTTATGTCTCTAAGATGACCACAGGCTTTAATGCCCATGGCTAGATATGAGACCTCCCTGTTTGGATCTGATTTTATTCTCTATTTTAATGTACATTGCCCATCAGTCAGAAGCAAGCAGAGCAAATAAATTGTCTGCAGGAAAACATTTGGTAAGTCAGGTTGCTATCCATATTCCTGAACTTACCTGTTTCTGGGTCTAACTTAAGACCCACTGTATGATACTAAATAAAAAGAAAAGTTCTTGTGTCACTGTCAGCAGAAAGAGTCAGTAGAAAGCACAGAGGACTCTGCTTCTTTCTTTCAGAGTCTACATTCACTGATTACTTAGCTTCATGTTTTATATAGCAGTTTCGCCCTATGGGAAATTCAGGTATCTGATTTGGAGTGAGACTTCCTTTTCTCAGTCATGCACGGCTGTTCCATCTGCAAAGAAGAATCAAGATTCAAGTTTCAGCTTGTGACAGAGACTAGAAGTTTTCTGACATTTGTAAATCCTTAGATAAGGCACTGGGAGAAATTTATGGCTGCAAATGTCCTCAACATACCACCTTTCACTCTAAGTAAATTCACATGAAACTAACTGACATAGATGCTAACATACTCACAGTTCATACAGTCTAGGGACAGTAATGCTGTTAGCATGTTACCACTAATGGTAAAAGTCATTCCACAGTAAAACTATTGTTTATTCTGTTATTGTTCTTGTAGATTAATAGCTTTTGTAGCTTTTTTTCTTTCAGGTCAATTTTTAGTACCTAACAGCTCAGCAGGATCATGGGCACTTTAGGGAAATGAATATCTACTGTCCAGATCATCTCTAATTTGGTATTATACTATGTAATTAAGAAATAATTACTTTGTAATAATAACATAGTAAGTGTTATCTTGATCTTGTTCTTGTGGGTCTGTAGAGTCCCATTATTTCATGTTATTTTCCTTCTGTGTTTAGTAGTAGAAATCACATTATGACTGTTGCTACACATCATGTTTTGATTTGAATAGTCACAGCACATGAACATTGTTTTCAACACTGAATTGCATTTAATATTGTTCTGATTATTGAGACACTCCTGTGTTTCATGAGTACTTATGGGGCAAGGTAGGGTTAGACTATTGAGCTAGTATTACAATATCTCTTGGGCATACACTATTAACATTACTGTACTTGGAAAGGCTATAATCAGAACACACAACAGAAGCAATTGGTGAGGTAGATGCAGGCACATTACAATTGTTCAGCAGGAAGCACAATTTTAAGATAATAGTCTCAGTCAGACACACTCAAAAAGACGTAGAGTCACTTTGGCAAATAGCAAAAATCTAGGCAAAAGCAGCTAAAAAAGGAACATCTTTAATGATACACCAACTTGTATTTCTTAGGGTTCCACTAACTTGTATTGCTTTTGGTTTGTTTAGAGATAAAAATGTAAAACATACATTTTCTATCCTCCACTAAGATTTCTTCTGCTTTATTCAGGGAAACAATGGAGGAGCTTTTGAGGTGTTAATCAGCAGCGCAGCTACAACTAGGTTTGATGCCCATATCTAGATGTCTAGATTTAAAAGCTCTCTCCTGATTGGATCTTATTCCATTCTCTATTTGAATACACATACTCCATCAATCAGAATCAAGGAGAACAAATAAATTTGTCTGCAGGGAAGGATTTAATCAGTCAGGCTTCTGGCTTTATCCCAGCACTTAGGTGGTTCAGGATATAACAAAATCTAAACRGTATGATCCTAAAGAAAAGGAAAAGTGCTTCTGTAACTGAAAGAAGACAGAGCTAATGGAAAGCTGCAAGGTCAGAGCAAACTTGGTTCAGAGTCTGCATGCTCTGTGGGGTGTGCTCCAATTTCCTGTACAGGGAATGCCATCACATATGTAATTCAGGTTTTAGCATTTGGTATCCATTTCTTGCCCCAGTCATGGTGGAATATTTCTTCTGCAAGGATGATACAAGATTAAAGTTTAAGCTTGTAACAAACATTAGGGAATTTATGACATTTTCACAACCTTAAGTCAGATACTGTGAGAAATATGTGGGAGCATTGACAAATGTTGTAGCTACAATATATGCAATATACAACCATGGAATCTCAGTAAAAAATTGGTGTAACAAATTAAGGTATATGAATTCTACCATACCCAGATACTAATCACCCTTGTGACTGTGATGCAACAGGCATCATATTCCCATTAGTGGTAAAATACATAAAACAATCCAAGCCAATTTTATACTGTTATTTTATGTTTAATACAATAGAATCCCTACCGTGTTTATTCTTCAAGTCAATTCATTACTAACTACATGTTTAGAGAAGCCACAGGACTTTTAGAAAAATTAATACACTATCCATCTCAAGAAAGTTCTCAACCTTGGTATTTTATACAGTATAAAAATAAAATTGACAAAAAATGTTCATGGTGAGCTTATCACAGTGGATTCCTAAAGACCTAAGTTTTTCCTGTTATTTTCAATCTGTCTTCAGAGTTCAGGTCTCTGGGTTATAACCTGAATATTTATTAATTGTATTACTTTGATTAAGATATTCCTACAGTAGCAAAGAAAAAACAACTCTATATGCACCAGAAAATGTTCTGAAGTTTTTATAAGTACACGTTATATTTTCAATCACAATATGCGTTGTTGGGAATATACAAAGACTATAAACTTTCCTTTCAATTCTGAATTCCAATTAATATGGTCCATAGTTTTGAGACTCATCATAGTAACATGCAAACTGATTACTGGTTGAGCAGGGTATGTGACATATCTTGCAATTACTTTTCTTAAAATTCTTTGATTACACAGTATTAAATAGTATTGTACTACAAAATGCTGTAATCAAAGCATACCACAGAATTTGAGGGAGATGTAGGCACATCACAATTTGTCAGCAGACAGTAAATATCACAAGACAATAGTCACAATCAGAAGAGTTCAAAATGAAACAGGGATAATTGGAAAAGTGCATGGACCTAGGTTGAAAGAGCTAGATATTGGAATAACCCCAATGTTCCACTGACTTGTTTTTCTGTTGGTCATTGTAGAGAGTAGAATGCTTAATCAACTTTACTTGTCATTCACTTTCTCTTTTCTCCTTCCATAATTAATCACACAAAATTAGGGGTAGGGAGCAATAAAGTATTCAGCAAAATTGATGGAGATCTCTGAAATAGCTGCCAGATTTGATTTCCATGCCTATATCGTCTGTTTGATATGATTGTATACTCCATTTGAATACATATTCTCCATCAGTAAGAACCAAGGGGAGCAAACAAATTTGTCTGAAAGATTGAAATTTGTCAGTCAGGCTGCTGGCTATATTCAAGGTCTTATGTGGTCCTGGATATAACTAAAGTCACACTGAATGGCACTAAGAGAAAGGAGAGAACTTGTGTCACTGCCAAGAGTATGTACTATTTGAAAGATGGAAAGATTGTGCTTCTTTATTTTAGAGTCTCCATGCTCTGACCACTTAACATCCAATTTTGTACAGAATTTCAGGCCTCTGCTTGGGAGATTGAATTCCTTTTCTCATTCAAGCAAGGCAGTGCCATCTACAAAGAAGATACAAGATCCAAATTTCAGATTGTGACAGATACAGGAGGTTTTCTGAAATTTGTATATCCTTAGATCAGTCACTGTGAGAAGTGTTATGGGAGGAAATATACTTAACCTACCACACTGGAGTGTGACAAAAATCAAATAGGACGAACAGACAAAGATACTACCATACCCTGAATTCAAGTTGTCTTGAGACAGTGATGCAAGTAACATGTTACCATTAAGAGCAAAAGATGCTCAACCATACAACCATTGATTATTCTTTTATTATTATTGTAGTTTACTAGATTTTCTACACTGCTTTTCCTCTAGATCAGTCCTTTGCTTATCTAATATAGCAGCAAAATCATGAGCAACTTAGGAAAAATATGTCTTGTCCTGTTGATCTCCAACTTGGTATTATACCATGTAAAGGTAGATATGGGTACAGTAATTTTCATTGTTTCCCTGTACTTGTGGATATGTGGAGTCCTAGGATTTCATGTTATATTCATTCTGTCTTTAGAGATCAGATCTCTGTCATATATCTGGGATAAATACAATCCTGCATTACATTTACTAATATATAACTGACAGTAAAAATCATATTATAATTTTATATGTGCCAGAATATGCTATGACTTCTTTAAAACTACAAATTAAGGAATTGAAAAGGGTTTGCAACCCCAGAGAAACAATAACAATATCAACCAACCAGATCGCCCAGAGATCCCAGCAACTAAACTACCAACCAATGAGTAAATATGAAGGTACTCATGGCTCCAGCCTCAGGAGGAATGTGTAAGGTATGAATCTGCAGCAATTATTGAGATCTCCAAGTTTACCACAGGCATTGATACTGATGTTTAGAAATGAGATTGTATGTTACTAAAGGAAAGGAATCCTGATACTGTAACTGACAGGAGATTGAGCCAGTAGAGAGCTGCAAGAAGAGTGGTTGCTTGTTTCAGAGATCCATTCTCTGAGTACTTCAACACATTAATCACCTCCAGATGATCTCCACCTCAGTGTTTCCAACAGATTAAAATAGAAATATTAACAGTAAATTTCATGGGAACCTTGTACCAGTGGATCCTTACACACCAATTTTTCTGGTCACTTACATTCTGTCTTCAGAGTTCAGGTCTCTGAGGTGTATCCTGGATATTTACTAAATATATTACTTGTGTTCACATATTCATGACAATATTAAAGCAATTACAACTGCAGGTTCATCAGAAATTCTTCTGACCTRTTTACAAACATGCATTAAGTTTTCATACTCACCATGTATTTTTGAAAATATCCACAGTATATAAACATTGTTTTCAATTCTGAATTGTAATAAATATAGTATATTCAATAGATGCATCAGTGTGACATGAAAACTTAATACTGTTGAGCATAATGTGAACAGAATATTGCTTCATTGCCTCCTTACTCGGATTCTTTGACTACTAGATCCTGTAAAGGGAATGACAGCATATGTGYAATTAAGGTAGCAGTTTTGGAGTCTATTCCTCCCTCAGCTGTGCTGGCATGTGTTTTTTTTTACAAAGAAGATATAATATTCTAGCGTTACCTTATGACAGGGAATAGGGATTTTTCTGACAATTTTATATACTTAGATTTTCCTCTGTGAGTACTGCTGTGGCAGCAAATGTCTTCAACATATTCTTTTGAGTGTATGAAAAATCAGATGGAACTTAAAGAAATAAAAACTACTGCTCACAGAGACCCAAGCATTCTTGGGACAGTGATAGTAGTAGCATGTTTCAATTAATGGTAAAAGACATTCAACACTCCAGCCCTTGTTTATAGTGTTATTTATCTTTTAATATACTAGAATCTCTAGTATGTTTGTTCTTCCATATCAGTTGGTTTCTAACTACATCTTCAGAGACATACTGAGCCCTTTAGGTAACTCAAGTCATTATCCACCTCTGGAAGATGTCCCCCTTTGTGTTACATACAGAATAAAAAAGAAATAGAGTAATATGCATGGGGACCTTGTACTAGTAGAACCTAGAGACCAAAATTTTTCCTGTCATTTTAATTCTCTTTTCAGAACTCAGGTCTTTGTGATGTATACTGGATATTTATTAAATATATTAGTTGGATTCAGATATTCTTGACATTAGTAAACTAATTACAACTTTATAAGAAGTTTTGGGCTGTGATGCTGGTAGCACCTTAGCACTAATGGCCAAAAACTTTCAACAATACAACAGTTGTTTAATCTGTTATCTTCCTTGAAATTTTCTAGATTTTCTAGCCTCTTTTTCTTCCAGGTCCATCCAATGCTCACATAGTATTATACCATGTAAAAGAAGATAAGGACACACTAATTTTTATTGTGACCTTGTACTTGTGGATATGTGGAGTACTACGATTTCATGTTATTTTCATCCTATCTTTAGAGATTAGGTCTCTGTCATATATACTGGATATTTATTATACTGCATTGTCATGATTAATATATTCCTGAGATTAGAAATCACATTACAGCTTTATATGTTTCAGAAAATGTCATGACCACTTTAAACCACATGTTAAGGAATTGGCAGGGCTTTGCAACCACATAGAAAGAACAACAATGTCAACGAACCAGACACCCCAGAGCTCACAAGGACTAAATTACCCAACACAAGAGTAGATATGGAGGGACCCATGGCTCCAGCCTCATATGTAGTAGAGCATGTCCTTGTTGGGCATCAATGGGAGATAAGAGTTGGTCATGTTACAGCTCAATTCCCCAGGGTAATAATGCCATTGCTGGGAGGTGGTATTAGTTGGAAGGGAGGGTGGGGGAGCATCCTTATAAATGCATTGGAAGGTGGGTTGTGCTAGGACATTTACAGGGTAAGGAAGAAATCTGTAAAGTGAATAACATTTAAAATTTAAATAAAGAAAATATGTAGTTAGAAAAAAGAAAAAAAAGCACATGAAATGTTCCATATATTCCATGTTTTGTTGAGAATAATCAGAGCACATAAACCTTGTTTTCAGCACTGAATTGCATTTAGTATTTTTTAGATGTATGAGACACTATAGATATTCATAATTTTTGCATGTAAATAAGGGCATGAGCAGACTATTTAACTTAGTATTAAAACAACACTTTTTGGTTGCACAACTAAACACTATATTTTCAAGGAAAAGATGATTTTCCTTGAAAATTATAGTATTGTTCAGGGATTTTAATATTGTTGAATTGGAAAAGGAGAGATAGGCACATCATAATTGGTCAGCAAGCAGGAAAAATGACAAAATAAGAGACCCATATATTAGGCTCAAAAAGAAGCAAAGAATATCTAGCAAATAGCTTAAATCTAGGCAGACAGAGGCAGAATTAAGACCATCCCCAAGGTTCCAGTGACTTATTTTTTCTATTAGTATGTGTAGTGAGAAGAAGGTAAAATGAGTTTTTTTTCTGCCATTCACTTTCCCCTTTTTCTGCTTCCTTCCATGAACCAAGGGAGGATGATGTGAGGTATGAGTCATCAGCACTGACGTAGATCACCAAAGTAACCACAGGCTTTGATGTTCATGCCTACATATGAGATCATTCTCCTGATTGGATAATATTTTTTTTTATTTTAATGTACATTCCCCACCAGCCACAAGCCAACTGAGCAAATATATTGTCTGCAGGATAATATTTTGTAAGTCATGTTGCTATCCATTTGCCAACACTTACCTGTTTCTGGGTATAACAAAAGGGCTACTGCATGGTACTAAAGAAAAGGAAGAGTTCTTATGTCAATTTCAGCAGACAGAGCTAATGAAAAGCTGTGAGGACTGTGCTTGTTTATTTCAGAGGCTACATGCACTGATTACTTAGCTCCATGGTTTTTTAGTAGATTTCACCCCTTGGGAAATTCAGGTATCTGAATTAGTGTGTGACATTCTGTGTCAGTCATGTAGGGATGTGCCATCTGCAAAGAAAAATCAAGATTCAATCTTCAGCTTATGAAAGAGAAGAAAAATTTTCTGATATTTTTATATCCTTAGATAAGTTACCAGGAGAAATGCTATGGCTGCAAATGTCCCCAACATACCACCTTTCACTCTAAGTGAAATCAAATGAAACTAGCAGACTCAGATACTACCATAGCCACAATTCAAACCATCTTGTGACAATGATGCAGGTACCATTTTACCAATAATGGTAAAAGACATTCAACAATTCAACCATTGTATATTCTGTTATTGTTCTGTTATTTATACCTACCTGACAGTAGATAACACATTATGACTGTTTGCATCAGACAATGCCAGGATCTCTTTAAAACCACACATTATATGTTCCTTCACACCATGTTTTGTTTTGAATAGTCAGAACATATGAACTTCATTTTCAACACTGGATCACATTTAATATTGTTCAAATTCTCATACACTTCAGCTTTTCATGAAAACTGAGTAGTTGTAGGCCACGGTAAGGACAGAATATTGAGCTAGTATTACAATACCTGTTTGAGAATACACTACTAACATTATTGTACTAGGTATTTCTGTAATCAGAGCATACAACAGAAGCAATTGAGAAGGGAGATGTAGGCACACTGCAATTATTCAGCAGGCAGCAAAATTTTAAGATAATAATCACTGTCATCAAGGCTTGAAAATAAGCAGGGTAACTATGGAAAATAGCTTAAATCTAGGCAGAAGCAGACAGAAAACAAAGTATCTTTAATGATCCACTAAATTGTATTTCTCTCGGCTTACGTAGAGATAAAAATTCAAAAGCTACTTTTTCTAGCATCCACTATCGATTTTTCTGCTTCATTCTGGGAAACCATGGAGGAGGGTTTGAGGTATGAATCACCAGCACTGATGGAGGTCTCCATGGTTACAGACAGATTTCATGACCATGCCTAGATATGAAAGCTCTCTCCTGATAGGATTTGATTCCATTCTCTATTTGAATACACATTTTCCATCAATCAGAAGCAAGGAGAGCAAATAAATTTGTCTACAGGGAAGGATTTGCTCAGTTAGGCTTCTGGCTATATCCTAGGACTTATCTAGTCCTGGATATATCCAAAGCCTGACTGATACTAAAGAAAAGTAAAAGTACTTCTGTAACTGATTGAAGAGAGAGCCAGTGGACAGCTGCAAGAACAGGGCATGTTTGATTCAGAGTCTGAATGCTCTGCTAGATTTACCCCAATTTCCTATACAGGAAATGTCATCACATGTGTAATACAGTTCTCAGCATTTGGGATCCATTCCTTTCCTCTGCAATGGTGGGATATCTCTTCTATAAGGATGTTACAACATTCAAGTTTAAGCTTGTGACATATGCAAGAGTATTTATGACATTTTCACAAACTTAAGTCTGAAACTATGAGAAATGTGTTGGGAGCATTTGTGAAATGTTGTAGCAACAATGTATGCAATAGACAACAATGGATTCTCTGAAAAAAATGTGGTGTAATTAACTAAGATAAATAAATTCTACCATATCCAGATAATAATCACACTTGTGGCTGTAATGTATCGGACACAATATCCCCATTAATCATAAAAGACATTCAACATTTCAACCCATTTTGTAGTGTTATTTTATGTGTAATTTGCTAGAATCCCTACAATGTTTGTTCTTCCAAGGTAGCTCATTAGTAACTAAAATTTTAAGGGAGTCTTGGACCATTTAAGAAAATTAATTCCCATTCATCTCCTCAAATTCTCCAATGTGGTATCATATACTATATAAAAAAAGTAATTTACAATAAAATTTTCATGGATAGCTTATACCAGTGGATCCCTAAAGGCCTAAATTTTTTCTGTTATTTTCATTCTGTCTTCAGAGTTCAGGTCTCTGTGTGGTAAACTGATTATTTATTTATTGTGCCACTTTGATTCAGATATTACTTCAGTTGTAAAGAAAATACAACTGTACATGCATCAGAAAATTGTCTGGCATTTTTATAAATACAGGTTACATTTTCAATCACACTATGCATTGTTGGGAACATACAAAGTATATAAACATTGCCTTCAATTCTGAATTACAATAAATATCATCCATATTTTTAAGATACATCATGGACATATGAAAACTAATTACTAGGGGAATATAGTATGGGAAGTAACTTGAATGTACTTTTCTTAAACCTCTTTTATGGCACACTATTAAACAGTATTGTACTAGTAAAGACTGTACTCAGAGCACACCCAGAATTTGAGAGAGATGTAGGCGTATCACAATAAATCAGCAGGCAGTAAATATTGCAAGAAAATAGTTACAGGAAGAAGGGCTCAAAATGAAAAAGAGGATCTCTGGTAAACTGCATGATTCTAAGTTGTAAGAGTAGAAATAGGAATAGCCCCAATGTTCCTCAGACTTGTTTTTACATTTGTTAGTGTAGAGAGTAGAATGCAAAAACAGATTTTCCTGTCATCCACTTTCTATTTTCTGCTTCCAGAAGGAATCCCAGGAAATTAGGGTTTGGGGGCAATAAGTGAATCAGTAACATTGATGGTGATCTCCAAAATTACTGCAAGATTTGATTTCCATGCCTAGTTGTGAGATATATCACCTGTTTGGATCTGATTAGATTCTCCATTTGAATACACATTCTCCATCATTCAGAACCAAGGAGAGCAAACAAATTTGTCTGAAAGGTAGAGATTTGTCAGTCAGGCTGGGGGCTATATTCCAGATCTTATCTGTTCCTGGATGTAACCAATGCCTTACTGAATGGTGCTAAAAAGTAGGGAGAGAGCTTGTGTCATTGTCAAGAGAAAGAGCCAGTGGAAAGGTGCAAGGACTGCTTTATTTTAGAGATTCCATGTTCTGATCCCTTAACACACAATTATGTACAAAATTTCAAGCCTCTTCTTTGGAGTTGGAATTCCTTGCCTCAGTCATGCAGGGCAGTGCCATCTTTCAAGAAGATACAATATCTAAGCCTCAGATTGTGACAGATATAAGAGGCTTTCTGTCATTTGTATATCTTTAGATCAGCCACTTATAGAAGTGTTATGGCCAAAAATGTCTTCAAACTACCACCTTGGCTAAGAAATATGAGATGGGATTAACAGTAAAAGATACTACCATACCCTGAATCCAAGCTCTCTTGTGACAATGGTACAAGTAACATGTTACCAGTAATAGTCAAAGATTTTCAACTGTACATCTATTGATTATTCTCTTATTATTCATAYATTTTATATTTTATAGACTGTTTCCTTACAGATCGGTTCTTTGCTTATCTAATAACTCAGCAAAATCATGAGTCCTTTATGGAAAAATTATGTCTTGTCCTGTTGATCTCCTACTTGGTAATATATCATGTAAAAGTAGATATGGGTACAGTAATCTTCATTGTTACCTTTTACTTTGGATATGTGGCCTAGGATTTCATTTTATTTTCATGCTTTCTTTAGAGATCACTTCTCTGTCATATATTTGGGATAGGTATTATCATGCATTACTTTAACAAGTACATAAATGACAGTACAAATTATAGTACAGTTTTATATGTGCCAGAAGATGCCATCACTTTTTTAAAACCTCAAATTAAGCAATTGGATGTGGTTTGCAACCCCTAGGAATAACAACAATATCAACCAAACAGACCACTCCAGAGCACCCAGGGTCTAAATTACCATCCAATGAGTAAACATGAAGGGACCCATTGGTGCACCCTCAGGAGGAGTGTGTGAGTTATGAATCAGCAACACAGATGGAGATCTCCAAGTTTACTAAAGGTTTTCATATTGATGTCTACAAAGGAGCCTTATGGTACTAATGGAAAAGAAGCCTGATTCTATTACTGACAGGAGATGGAGCCAGTGGAGGGCTGCAAGGAGAATGGTTGCTTGTTTCAGAGATCAATTCTCTGATTTCTTCAAAACATTGTCCACCTCCAGAAGATCTCCACCCAGTTGTTTCAAACAGTTTAAAATAGAAATAGTAACCATAATTTTCATGGGGACCTTGTACCACTGGAACACTAGAGACCCTAATTATTCCTGTCATTTTTATTCTGTCCTCAGAGTTTAGGTCTCTGTGGTGGATCCTGGATGTTTATTATATATATTTGTTGGGTTAAGATATTCATGAGAATAGTAGAGGAATTACGACTGTATGGTCATCAAAAATGGTTCTGGCTTCTTTACAAACATACATTAAATTTTCATATACACTATGTATTGTTGCAAGTATCCACAGTATATAAGCATTGATTTCAACTGTGAAATCCAGTAAATACAGTTCAGATTCATGACACTATCCAGTGTGAATTAAAAACTGAGTACTGGTGGTGCAGAGTATGATAAGAATATTGCATTTAGTATTCTTAAAACTCTTTGATGATACAATATTAAAAATTATTATACTAGGAAAGTCTGTATTGAGAACATACTACAGAAGTAGAGTGAGATGCAGGCACATAATAAGAGAAAAACAACTCAGTGGAACATTGGTGTTATTCCTATTTCCAGCTCTTTCATCCCCGGTCCATGCACTTTAACAATTATCCCTATTTCATTTTTAACCCTTCTGATTGTGACTATTTTCTTGCAATATTTACTGCCTGCTGACTAATTGTGATGTGCAGACATCTCCCTCCAATTCTGTGATATGCTCTGATTACAGTATTTAGTAGCACAATACTGTATAATAGTGTGTAATCAAGGAGGTTTAAGAAAAGTAATTGCAAGATATGTCACATACCCTGCTCCACCAGTAATCAGCTTGCATGTGACCATGATGTGTCTCAAAACTATGGACGATATTTATTGGAATTTAGAATTGAAAGGAAAGTTTATATACTGTGAATATTCCCAACAATGCCTAGTGTGATTGAAAATAATACGTGTCCTTATAAAAACTCCAGAACATTTTCTGATGCATATACAGTTATCTTTTTTTTCTTTTTCTTTTTTTTCATTTTTTTCATTTTTTATTTGGTATATTCTTTACTTATATTTCAAGTGATTTTCCCTTTCCTGGATCCCCATGTCCCGAAAGTTCCATAAGCCCTATCCCCTCCCACTGTTCCCCAAACCACCCCTTCCCAACTCCCTGTCCTGATATTCCAGTACACTGCTGTACTGAGCCTTTCCAGGACCTGGGGCTTCTCCTTCCTTCTTCTTGGATATCATTTGATATGTGAATTGTGTCTTGGGTATTCCAAGCTTCTAAGCTAATATGTGTTTATCAGTGAGTGCATACGATGAATGTTCTTTTGAGACGGGGTTACCTCACTTAGGATGATGTTCTCCAGTTCCATCCATTTGTCTAAGAATTTAATTAATTCATTGTTTCTAATGGCTGAATAGTACTCCTTTATGTGTATATACCACATTTTCTGTATCCATTCCTCCGTTGAGGGACATCTGGGTTCTTTCCAGCTTCTGCCTATTATAAATAGGGCTGCTATGAACATAGTGGARCATGTATCCTTATTACATGCTGGGTAATCCTTTGGGTATATGTCCAGGAGTGGTATAGAGGGGTTCTCCAGAAGCATCATTCTCATTTTTCTGAGGAACAGCCAGACTGATTACTAGAATGGTAGTACCAGCTTGCAACCCCACCAGCAGTGGAGGAGTGTTCCTCTTTCTCCACATCTTCATCAGCACCTGTTTTCTCCTGAGTTTTTGATCTTAGCCATTCTGACTGATGTGAGGTGAAATCTCAGGGTTGTTTTGATTTGTATTTCCCTGAAGACTAAGGATGTTGAACATTTCTTTTGGTGCTTCTCAGCCATTCAATATTACTTAGGTGAAAATTCTTTGTTTAGCTCTGTGCCCAATTTTAAGGGGGATATTTGACTCTCTGGAGTCTACCTTCTTGATTTCTTTGCATATCTTAGATATAAGCCCTCTGATATGGTGTTGGTAAAGATCTTTTCCCAATTTGTTGGTTGCCCTTTTGTCCTTTTGACAATGCCCTTTGCCTTACATAAACTTTATAGTTTTATGAGGTCCTATTTGTCAATTCTTGATCTTAGAGCCTAAGATTTTGGTGTTCTGTTGAGTAACTTTTCTTTTATAATTTTGTTGAAGACATTTACTGGCCCTTTAAGTTGGAAATCTTCATTTTCTTCTATGCCTATAACCCTTAGGTTTGGTCTTCTCATTTTTTCCTGGATTTCTTGGATATTTTGGGTCAGTAGCTTTTTGCATTTTTCATTTTCTTTGACTATTTTATCAATGCTTTCTATGGTATCTTTTGCATCTGAGAGTCTCTCTTCTATCTCATGTATTCTGTTCTTATGCTTGGATCCATGACTCCTGACTGCTTTCCTAAGTTTTCTATGTCCTGAGTTGTCTCCCTTTGTGATTTCATTATTATTTCTACCTTCTTCTTTATGTCCTGGATGGCTTTGTTTAATTCCTTCACCTGTTTTGTTTTCCCTTAGTTCTTAAAGGGCTTCTGGCTGTTTACTTGTGTTCTCTTGTATTTCTTTAAGGRAGTTATTTATGTCCTTCTTGAAGCCCTTCATGATGCCCTCCATCAGCATCATGACCTGTGATTTTAAATACAAATCTTGCTTTCTTGGTGTGTTGAGGTATCCAGGACTTGCTGTTGTGAGGGAATTGGGTTAGTATGGTGCCATATTGCTTTGATTTCTGTTAGCAATGTTCCCATGTTTGCCTTTTGCCGTCTGGTTATGTCTRGTGTTAGTTGGGCCTGCTGTTATTGGCTGGAGGTTGCCCCTCCAGTGTGTATGCTTGAAGGCCTATCTCAGCAAACCTGGATGAGCTGCTTTCACCTGGCACAAATTTCTGTGRTGCTSYAGAGTTCCTAGGTGCAGGTGGAGTCCTGGTGCAGTATGTCCCAAGTGATCATCTACTCTGGTAAAACTTGCCTACCAATCTGTTGTACAGTCATAGAAGAAAAGATGACAGCCGAGACCCCCTCTCTTGTAGCTGTACTTGGGTATGTACCTCTGTGCCCCAATCATCTCTGGATGCAGTCTATGCTGGCGGTTTCCTCTTCACTGGCTGCTGATGTATAGCTTGCTTCCTGCATGGCTGGGAGATGGCACACTGTGGACAAGGGTGTTCCTGATCCAGAGGCAGAAAGTGGAAGGCTCTTGCCAGAAGCCTCTGAACTGGATCCTCAGATCTGCAGGGCTGGACTCACATGTGCAGACTACCTCTTCCCCACTGGCTGCTGGGTGTATAGCTGGCTTACTGCACTGCTACAGCTGTACGTTCTTTGCTACTGTAGGAATATCTTAATCAAAATGATACAGTTAATAAATATTCAATTTACAACTCAGAGACCTTAACTCTGAAGACAGAATGAAAATAAAAGGATAAACTTGGGTCTTTAGGAATCCATTGGTATAAGCTAGCCATGAAAATTTTAGTGACAATTTCATTTTTATACTATATACAATATCAAGGTTGAGAACTTCCTTGAGATGGATGGTATATTATTTTTTTTCTAAAAGTCCCATGCCTACTCTGAACATGTAGTTAGTAATGAACTGACCTGGAAGAACAAACATGATAGGGATTCTAGTATATTAAACATAAAATAATACTCTAAAATTGACTTGGATTCCTGAATATATTTCACAATTAATGGGAATATGGTGCCTGATTCATCACAGCCACAAGGGAGATTAGTATCTGGGTATGGTAGTATTTATAGCTTAATTTGTTACACCAAGAATTTTTCTGAGATTCCATGGTTGTATGTTCCATACATTGCAGCTACATCATTTGTCACATGCTCTCACACATTATCACAGTGTCTGACTTAAGGTTGTAAAAATGTCATAAATTGCCTAGAGTCTGTCACAAGCTTAAGCTTGAATATTGTATCATCATTGCAGAAGAAATATTCCACCATACCTGAGGCAAGGAATGGATACCAAATGCTGACACCTTAATTACGCATGAGATGACATTCCCTGTACAGGAAATTGGACCACACATCACAGAGCATGCAGACTCTGAAACACACATTCCCTGTCCTTGTAGCTTCCCACTAGCTATGTCTCCTGTCAGTTACAGAAACACTTTCTTTTTCTTTAAGATCATACAGTTTGGCTTTGGTTATATCCAGGACCACCTAAGTCCTGGTGTATAACCAGAAGCCTGACTGAGCAAATCCTTCACAGGACACAAATTTATTTGGTTTCCATGCTTCTTATTGAAGGAGGATGTGTATTCAAATGGAGAATGGAATAGGATACAATCAGGAGAGAGCTTTTATACCTAGACATGGGTATCAAATCCTGATGTAACATTGAAGAACTCCATCGGTGCTACTCATTGATACCTCACTAGCTCCTCTATTGTTTCCCTGAAAAAAGCAAAAGAATTGTTAATGGATGGTGAAAAAAGCAGGTTTAATAGTGTGCCCTCAAAGAGGTATTGTGTATTACTAGTACAATATTCTGACCCTACCTTGCCCCACAAATACTCAATTTGCGTGAAACACAGGAGTGACACAAAAATCAGAACAATATTAAATGCAATTCAGTATTGAAAATAATGTTCATGTGCTTTGACTATTCAAACAAAACATGGTGTGTAGGAATATAAAGTGCATGGTTTTAAAGATGCCATGGCATTTTGTGATGCATAATAGTCATAATATGATTTTTACTACTAAACACAGAAAGAAAATGACATAAAATAATGGGACTCTATGTATCCAGAAGAACAAGATCAAGATAACACTTACTATGTCCTTTTCTTAATTACATAGTGTAATATCAAATTAGACATGCAGGATATATTCATTTCACTTAAGTGCCCATGATCTTGCTGAGATGTTAGGTACTAAAAATTGACCTGGGAGAAAAAAAAGTCTACAAAATCTATTAAACTACAAGAACAATAACAGAATAAACAATAGTTGTAGTGTTGAGTGACTTTTACCATTAGTGGTAACATGCTACCAGCATCACTGTCCCTAGACTGGGTGAACTGTGAGTATGGTAGCATTTATGTCTGTTCCCTCTCAATTCCTTAATTTCTTGTTTTTAAAAATTCATGGCATCGTCTGGCACATATAAAACTATAATATGATTTCTACTGTCAGTAATGCATTAATCAAAGTAAAGGAGTACATATCCTATCCAAGATATGTGACACCGAACTGATCTCTATAGAAAAAATGAAAATAACATGAAATCCTATCATTTTTTATTTCCAAAATTACAAGGTAACAATGAATGTATGTTTCCTGTAAAAGTCTCAAGATACTGCTGAGCTGTTATGTGAGCAAATGATTTACCTGGAAGAAATTTTTTTTTCAAAAATTTAGAAAACTACAACAACAACAAAAGAATAAACAACTGTTAACTTGTTGAAASTTTTTGGCCATTAGTGGTCACATGCAAATAGCATCACCATCCTAAGACAGCTTATAATGTGGTAATTAGTTTACTAATGTCATGAATATATGAATCTAAGTAATACATTTAATAAATATGCAGGATACATCACAGAGACCTGAACTCTGAAGACAGAATGAAAATAACAGGAAAAACTTGCCTCTCTCTGAATCCATTATTTCAAGGTCTCCATAAAAATTACTGTTTCCATTTCTTTTTTATTCTGTATGTAACACTAAGGGAGAGGACTTCCAGATGTGGAAAATGAATTGAGTTCCCTAAAGGCCTTCAGACTCCCCTGAAGATATAGTTAGAAATGAACTGATTTGGAAGAAAAAACTTGTTATAGAATCTTGTCTATTAAACATAAAATAACACTAAAAACAGGGGTTGACTTGTTGAATGTCTTTTACCATTAATGGGAACATGCTACCACTATCGCTGTGGCAAGAGTGCTTGAATTCAGGGAACAGTAGTTTTTGTGTTTTTAAGTTCCATCTTGTTTTCTTACACTCCAACATCTTATGTTGAGGGCATTTGGTGCCATATCAGTTCTCACAGTAGATGATTTAAGGATATAAAATTGTCAGAAATTCACTAGTCTCTGTCAAAAGGTAAAGTTAGAATATTGTATCTTCTTTGAACAAAGCATATCCCAGCACAACTGAGGCAGGAATGGACACCAAAAGCTGATACCTTAATTTCACATGAGGTGACATTACATGTATAGGAAAAAGCGCTCTAGAAATCAGTGCAAGGAGGCTATGAAACAAAGAAGCACTGTCCTTGCAGCTCTCCCATGGCTCCATCTTCTGTCAGGTACAGAGCAGTCATTTTTCATTTAGTACTATACAGTCTTATAATTAGATATTGATGTCAACACCTTTGGTAACCTTGGAGATCTCCGTTAGAGCTGATGATTCATATTTCACGCCCTCCTCCCTGTGTTCCCAGAATGAAGCAGAAAAATTGAAAGTAGAAGGGCAGAAAAAAAACTGTTTTTATCTTCTTCTAACTAAACTTCCCAACAGAAAAAGTATTCAGTAGAATCTTTTTTTTCATTTTCTAAAATTTTCTATATTCTTTGTTTACATTCTGAATGCTTTCCCCTTTCTCAGTTCCCCCCCCTCACCATATGTCCCCTATGTCCCCTTCCCTCTGCCCTTTCCCCAATCACCCCTCTCCCATTTCTCTTTTCTGGTACTGCTCTACGATACTGGATCAAGTCTTTTCAGGACCTAGGCCCTTTCCTCCCTTCTTCTTGGGAATCATATGATTAGCTAATTGTGTCTTGTATATTCAGAGCTTCTGGGCTAATTAATATCCACTTATCAGTGATTGCATTTCATGTGTATTCCTTTGTGATTGGGATAGCTCACTTAGGATGATATTTTCCACTTCCAACCATTTGCCTACAAATTTCATGCATTCATTGTTTTTAATTGCTGAGTAGTATTCCACTGTATAAATATACCACATTTTCTTTATCCATTCCTCCACTGAGGGGCATCTGGATTCTTTCCA
>BDUI01001005.1:136402-146804 GCA_002335545.1 Apodemus speciosus
TGAACATTTTTTTAGGTGCTTCTCAGCCATCCGAATTTCTTCAGGTGAGAAGTCCTTCTTTAGCTCTGCACCCCATTTTTTGATAGGGTTATTTGTTTTTCTGGGTTCTAACTTTTTGTGTTCTTTGTATACATTGGATATTAGCCCTCTGTCCAATGTGGGGTTGGTGAAGATAATCTTGTATCTTCTTTGAAGAATACATATCCCAGCACAACTGAGGCAGGTATGGACACCAAAAGTCGGTACCTGAATTTCACACGTGGTGACATTACATGTACTGGAAAAAGGAGTCTAGGAATCAGAGCAAGGAGGCTATGAAACATGCAGTGTCCTTGCAGCTCTCCACTGGCTCCATCTCCTGTCTGTTGCAGAAGCAGTCTTATTTTTTTACTTTAGTACCATACATTCTCATATCTCTGATATCAACTTTGGTAACCTGGAGATCTCCATCAGTGCTGCTGATTCATACCTCACATGCTCCATACTGTGTTCCCGGAATGAAGCAGAAAAATCGAAAGTACATGGGCAGAAAAAAAAAATTTTATCTTCTTCTGTCTAAAGTGCCCAATGGAAAAAAGAAGTCAGTGGAATCTTGTGGATGGTCCAATTCTGGCTTCTTCTACATAGCATTAAGCTATTTACCAAAGATTCTCTGTTTCTTTTTGAGCCCACTGACTGGGTCTCTTATCTTGCAGTTATTGCTCCCTATTAACTGTGATATGCCTTTCTATATCTAATAAAGTGTTGCATGCTCTGCATATGACTTTCCTTGAAAATATGTTTTGTGTGAATGTACAAAGATTTGTTTTAATACCATATTTAATATTCTAAACATTCACTTCTCCATGAGTACTCATTATTTTGAAAAGCTAGAGTGTCCCATGAATCTGAAAAAGTAATAAATGCAACTCAGTGTTGAAAACAAAGTTTATAAGCTGAGATTATTCTCCTCAAAATACAGTTTATATAGAACTTTAAATGTGTGGCCTTTTTTTAATAATTTTGTTCTCTACTTATTGGATAGTTTCTTTATTTCAAAAATTATCCCATTTCCCCATTTCCCTGCAGAGAAACCAGATGTCCAATACCCAGAGACACTGCTTCTTTGAGGGTGTTCCACAACTTAGATACCCAGGCAATCTGCCTCCCAGTCATGGCATTGTTCTACACTGGGGTACGGAGGATTCTCAGACCCAAAGGCATCTCCTCCCATTCATGCCTAATATAGCTATCCACTGCTACCTAAGAAATTATAGTAATTGTCCCCTCCATGTATACTATTTGAGTGGTGCTTTAATCTCTGGGAGCTCTGGAGAGAGTCTCATTTGTTGATACTGTTGTTGTTTAGATAGGGTTGCCAATACCTTTCATTTCTATAATGTGTGCTTTAACTAGGTCATAATCCAGATAAAATGGATGGTTTTCTTGACAGATACCACATACCATAGTTATATCAAGAGGGCATAGGCTATTTAAATAGGCCCATATCACACAAGGAACTAGAAGAATTCATCAGAAACCTCCCAACCAGTAAAAGCCCAGGTTCAGATGGATATTCTGCTAATTGCTACCAGACCTTCAAAGAGAACCTGGTACCAATTCTCCTCAAATTGTTCCATAATATAGAAAGAGAAGGAACACTACTTCATCCTATGAAGTCACAATTACTCTGATACCTAAAGCCCACAAGTACCCAACCTAAAATGAGAACTTCAGCCAAATCTTGCTTATGAATATCTATGCAAAAATACTCAATAATCTTCTTCCCATCCGAATCCAAGAACACATCAAAATTATCAACCAAGTAGGCTTCATCCCATGAATACATGCTTGGTTTTATATATGAAAATATGTTAATGTAATCCACTATGGAAACAAACTCAAAGAAAAAAATTACATGATCATCTCCTCAGACACCAAAAAAGTCACTTGGCAAAATATGTTGTATGAGGAACTTTTCGTGCACTTTTTCTATTTTTTTCATTTATTGGATATTTTCTTCATTTATATTTGAAATGTTATCCTCTTTCCCCGTTTCCACTCCAAAAATCTCCTATTCAACCTACATTAACTCTACTTGCATAAGGTAAACTTGTAGTATAGATACCAGCCTGATAGTCAAATCTCCTCAAACAGACAAACTTATGTCCTCTCCTTGCCTCTGATAGATGGAGAATGTGCATTCAAATAGAGAATGGAGTCATATCCAATGAAGAGTGAGATCTCATGTCTGAGCATGGACATCAAATGTTGCAGTGTCTTTGAAAATTTCTATCACTAGTGCTTATTCATTTCTTTCCACCCTGCTTCCTGGGTTTACATAGGGAAGCAGAAAAATAGAAAATGGATGGCAGGAAAGGCTGTTTTAACATTTTTCTTACAACATTAACCAAGAGAAAAATAAGTCAGTGTAACCATTGTACTGTTCCAATTAATGGCTTCTTCTACCTACACCCAAGCAGTTTACCAGAGTAACTCTCTTTCATTTTGATCCTTTCTGACTGAGACTATTTTGTTAAAATTTCTGCTTGCTGCTGACTTATAGTTATGTACCTGCATCAACACTCTACTACTGTAGTATACTCTCAATACAGCCTTTCCTAGGAAAATAATTTTCAATATTGTATCACCAAAGAGGTTTAGGATTACTAAATGCAATATTCCTATCATACTCTGCTCCACCAGTACTCAGTTTTCATGTCACATTGGTGTGCCATGAATATGAACTGTATTTATTGGATTTCGGAGTTGAAATCAATGTTTATATACTGTGGATACTTGCAACAATACACAGTGCGTAGGAAAATTTAATGTATGCTTGTAGAGAAGCCAGAATTATTTCTGATGACCATACAGTTGTAATTACTTTACTATTGTCATGAATATCTGAATCCAGGTAATATGTTTAATAAGCATCCAGGATACCCCACAGAGACCTGTACTCTGAAGACAGAATAAAAATGACAGGAATGATTTAGGTCTCTATGGTTCTACAGGTACAAGGTCCCCATAAAAATTACTTTTACTATTTCTATTTTAAACTGTATGAAACACCGAGGTGGAGATCTTCTGGAGATGCATAATGTGTAGAAGAAATCAGAGAATGGATCTCTGAAACAAGAAACTACTCTCCTTGCAGCTCTCCACTGGCTCCATCTCCTCTCAGTAACAGAAGCAGGCTTCTTTTCCGTTACTACCATACATTCTCATTTCTAGACATCGGTGACAATGCCTGTGGTAAACTTGGAGATCTCCATCAATGCTGCTGATTCATCCCTCACACATTCCTCCTGAGGCTAGAGCTATGGGTCCCTTCATGTTTATTCATTGGTTGGTAGTTTAGTCCATGGTGCTCTGGAGGGGTTTGATATTGTTGTCATTTCTGTGGGGTTGCAAACTACATTCAATTCTTTAATTTGTGATTTTAAAGAAGTCATGGCATCTTCTGACATATACAAAACTGTAATATGATTTGTAATGTATGTAATGTATTAATCAAAGTAAAGCAGTGTAATACCTATCCAAGATATATGACAGAGAACTGATCTATAAAGAAAGAATGAAAATAAAATGAAAACCTAGGACTCCACCTATCCACAAGTACAAGTTAACACTGAAAATTACTGTACCCATATCTATCTTTACGTGGTATATTACCAAGTTGGAGATCAAGAGGACAAGACTTTTTTTTCCGTAAAGTGCTCATAAAATTTGCTTAGTTATTAGATATGCAGAAGACTGGTCTGGAAAGAAAGCAGTCAAGGAAATCTTGTAACATACATGAATAGTAAGAGAATAATCAATTGTTGTACAGTTGAAAGTCTTTGGCTATTACTGGTAACCTGTTACTTGCATCACTGTCATGAGATTGCTTGGATTAAGAGTATTATAGTATCTTTATCTGTTAGTCCCATCTAATTTTCCTTAGACTCCAAGGTGGTATGTTGATGACATTTTCTGCCATAAAACTTCTACCAGTGGCTGATCTAATGATATACAAATGTCAGAAAACCTCCTATCTCTGTCACAATCTGAATATTAGATATTGTATCTTCTTGTCAGGTGGCACAGCCCTGCATGAGTGAGACAAGGAATTCCAACTCCAAAGCAGAGGCTTGAAATTCTGTACATAATTGGGTGTTAAGGGATCAGAGCATGGAGACTTTAAAATAAAGAAGCACAGTCTTTGCAGCTTTCCACTGGCTCTTTCCCTTGACAGTGACACAAGCTCTCCCTACTTTTTATTACCATTCAGTCAGGCTTTGGTTATATCCAGGACCAGCTAAGATCTGGAGGATAGCCAGCAGCCTGACTGACAAATCTCTACCTTTCAGACAAATTTGTTTGCTCTCCTTGGTTCTGACTGATAGAAAATATATTTTCTAATGGAGAATCCATTAAGATTCAAATGGCTGAGATATTTCATATCTAGGCATGGAAATCAAATCCTGCAGTAATTTTGGAGATCTCCATCAGTGTTGCTGATTCATTTATTGTATCCACACCCTAATTTGTGTGATTCCTTATGGAAGTACAAAATAGAAAAAGGATGACAGAAAAATCTGTTTTTGCATTCTACTCTCTACACTGACCACCATAAAAACAAGTCAATGGAACATTGGGACTATTCATATTTCTACTCTTTCAAAGTAGTTCCATGCAATTTATCAGAGATCCTCTGTTTCATTTTGAGCTCTTCTTACTGTGACTATTTTCTTGCAATACGTACTGCCTGATGACTTATTGTGATGTGACTATGTCTGCCTCAAATTTTGGGGTATGCTCTGGGTACAGCCTTTACTAGTACAATACTGTTTAATAGTTTGTCATCAAAGAGGTTTAAGAAAAGTAAGTGCAAGGTACTTCCTGTACCATGCTCCCCTAGTGATCATTTTGCATGTGACCATGATGTGTCTTAAAAATATGGACCATATTTATTGGATTTCAGAATTGAAAGGTATAATTTTATACTGTGGATGTTCCCAACCATGCATAGGGTGACTGAAAATATAACATGTACTTCTAAAAAGGCCAGATTATTTCCTGATGCAGGTAGAGTTTTTTTTTCACTACTGAAGGAATATCTGAGTCAAAATGATACAATAAATAAATATTCAGTTTACAACTCAGAAACCTGAACTCTGAAGACAGAATGAAAATAACGAGAAAAACTGAGGTCTTTAGGAATCCACTGGTAAATGCTCTCTATGAAAAATTTAATGTCATTTACGTTTTTATACTTTATATAATACCATGGTGAAAATCTTGAGGAGATGGATGGTCTATCAATTTTCCTACGAATACTCCCTTAAACTTGTAGTTACTAATGAACTGACTTGGAAGAACAAACTTTGTTGGGAATCTAGTAAATTAAACAATAAATAACACTATAAAAATGAGTTGAGTTGTTGAATGTCTTTTACAATTAATGGGAATATTGTTCCTGATGGATCACAGCCACAAGGGTGATTAGCATCTGGGTATTGTAGAACTTATTTTCTTAGTTCGTTACCCCACATTTTTTTCAGAGAATACATGGTTGTATTTTGCACACATTGTTGTTATAATATTTCTCACATGCTCCCACACATTTCTCACAGTTTCAGACATAAGTTTGTGAAAATGTCATCAAGTCTCTTGTGTCTTTCGCAACCTTAAGGTTGAATGTTGTATCATCCTTACAGAAGACATATCCCACCATTATGGAGGCAAATTACACATGTGCTGACATTCCCTTTGCAGGAAACTGGAGTACACCTAGCAGAGCATGAAGACTCTGAATCAAACATGCCCTGTCCTGGCAGCTTTCTACTAGCTCTGTCTTCAATCAGTTACAGAAGTACTTTTCCTTTTCTTTAGTATTAGTCAGGCTTTGGATATATTGAGGATCAGATAAGTCCTGGGATATAGCCAGAAGCCCAACTGAGCAAATCTTTCCCTGCAGACAAATTTATTTGTTCTCCTGGCTTCTGATTGATGGAGAATGTGTATTCAAATAGAAAATGGAATCAGATCCAATCAGGAAAGAGCTCTAGACATGGTATGTAATCGTTCTGTAACCATGGAGAACTCCATCAGTGCTGGTGGTTCATGCCTCACACCCTCCTCCATGGTTTCCAGAATGAAGCAGAAAAATCAATAGTAGATGGTAGAAAATGCACTTTTTACATTCTTATCTCTACACAAACCAAGAGAAATACAAGTTAGTGGAACCTTAATGATGTTCTGCTTTCTAGCTTCTTCTGCCTAGAATTAAGCTCTTTGCCATAGTTACTCTGCTTCATTTCAAGCCTTTCTGACTATGATTACTATCTTAAAATTTTCCTAACTACTGAATAATTGCAATGGGCCTATATCTCCTTTCTGAATTGCTTCTGTTGTATGTTCTAATTACAGCCTTTCCTGGTTCAATAATGTTAGTAGTGTATCCTCAAAGAGGTGTTGGAAATACTTGTTCAATATTCTACCCCTACACTGGCCTATAATTACTCAGTTTGCATGTCATGCTGGAGTTTCTCAAAAATTTGAACAATATTAAATGCTGTCCAGTGTTGAAAACAATGTTCATGTGCTCTGACTATTCAAAACAAAACATAGTGTGTAGCAACATGTAATATGTGGTTTTAAAGAGACCCTGGCATTGTCTGATACTTAAACAGTCATAATGTGATTTCTAATGTCAGACAGGTATAAATAACAGAACAATAACAGAATACACAATAGTTGTATTGTTGAATGTATTTTACAATTAGTGGTAAATTGCTACCAGCATCACTGTCCCAAGACTGTTTGGATAGTGGGCATGGTAGTATCTGTCTCTGTTAGTTTCATATGATTTCAATTAGAATGAAAGGTAGTATGTTAGGGACATTTGCAGACATAGCAGTTTTCCCAGTGCTTGATCTAAGGATATATAAATGTCAGAAAATTTCTCTTCTCTGTCACAAGCTGGAAATTGAATCTTGATTTTTCACTGCAGATGACATACCCCTGCATGACTGAAACAAGGATGTCACACACCAAATCAGACACCTGAATTTCCCATAGCTTTAAAGCTACTAAAAAAAAACATGGAGCTACGTAATCAGTGCATATAGACTCTGAATTAAACAAACCGAATCCTTATAGCTTTTCACTAGCTCTGTCTGCTGACAGTGACACAAGGACTCTTCCTTTTCTTTCATAGCATACAGTATGGCTTTGGATATACCAAGAAACAGAACAGTCCTAAAATATGGATAGCAACCTGACTTAGGAAATATTTTCCTGCAGACAAATTATTTGCTCAGTTTGCTTATGGCTGGTGGGGAATGTACATTAAAATAAGGAAGAGAATATGGTCCAATCAGGAGAGAGCTCTCATAAATAGGAATGAACATCAAAGCCTGTGGTTACCATGGAGATCTCCAACAGTGCTGCTGATTCATAACTCACACCCTCCTCCCTTGGTTCCCAGAAGGAAGCAGAAAATGGAAAGAGGATGGCAGAAAAAAAACACATTTTACCTTCTTCCCTCTACACAGACTAATAGAAAAATAAATCACTTGAACATTGGGGAGGGTCTTATTTCTGGCTCAATCTGCCTAGATTTAAGCTATTTGCTAGAGATTCTCCTTTGTTATTAAGCCTAATTACTGGATCTCTTATTTTGCCATTTTTGCTGCTTGCTGTCCAATTGTGATGTGCCTATCTCTTCTTTTCCAATTCAACAATATTGTGTTCTGTGCATATCCTTTCCTTGAAAATATAGTGATTACTTGTGCATCCAAAAACAGCTCTTTTAATACTAAGTTTAATATTCTGCCCATGCCCAAATTCACATGTATAAAATGTGTATGAAAATCTGTAGTGTCCCATAGGTCTGAAAAATATATGCAATTCAGTACAGAAAACAAGGCTTACGTGCTCTGATTATTCTCAATAAAACATGGAAATTGTGGAACATTTCATGTGTTCTTTTTTTTTCTTTTTACTAATTGGATATTTTCTTTATTTACTTTTCAAATGTTATCCCTTTACAGATTTCTCCCTCCCCCTGGAAATCTCATATCCCCTCCCAGCTGCATTTATAAGTATGTTCCCTCACCCTGCAATCCACCTAATACCACCTCCCAGTAATGGCACACCTTACCCTGGAGCATTGAGATGTTAAATGACCAAGTTCTCACTTCCCATGATGCCCAATATGGCCATCCTCTACTACATGTGAGGCTGGAGCCATGGGTTCCTCCATATGTTCTCTTGTGTTGGTAGTTTAGCCCATGTGAGCTCTGGGGTATCTGGTTGTTTGATGTTGTTGTTCTTTTTATGGGGAGGCAAACCCCTGCCAATTTCTTAACATGTGGTTTAAAGAGGTCATGCCATTTTCTGACACATACAAAGCTGTAATGTGATTTCTATTCTCAGGAATACATTAATCACAGCAATGCAGTATGATAAATATCCAGTACATATGACAGAGACCAAATCTCTAAAGACAGGATGAAAATAACATGAAATCATAGTATTCCACATATCCATAAGTACAAGGTCACAATAAAAATTAGTTTGGCCTTATCTTCTTTTACATGGTATAATACTATGTTGGACGTGAGCACAGGATTAACCTGGAAGAAAAAGAGACTAGGAAGTCTAGAAAATTTCAAGGACAGAAAAAGATTAAACAACTGTTGTATTGTTGAAAGTTTTTGTCCATTAGTGCTAACATGCTACCAGCATCACAGCCCCAAAACTGCTTATAAAGTTGCAATTGGTTTACTCATGTCAAGAATATCTTAATCCAAGTAAGATATTTAATAAATATCCAGTATCCATCACAGAGACCTGAGTTCTGAAAAAAATTAAAATGACAGGAAAAACTTGGGTCTCTGGGTACAACTAGTACAAGGTCCCCACGCATATTACTCTATTTCTTTTTTTTTTTTTTTTTTTTTTTTTTTTTTGTATGTAACACCAAGGAGGAGATCTTCCAGAGGCAGATAATGACTTGAGTTCCCTAAAGGGCTCAGTACTCCTCTGAAGATGTAGATAGAAACAAACTGATATTTGGAAGAACAAAATTACTAGAGATTCTAGTATATTAAAAATTAAATAACACTATAAAAAAGGGGTGAAATGTTAAATGTCTTTTACGATTAATGGAAACATGCTACTATTATCACTGTCCCAAGAGTGCTTGGACTCTGTGAGCAGTAGTTTCTGTGTTTTTAAGTTCCATCTTACACTATAGAGAGTATGTTGAGGACATTTGCTGCCACAGCAGTACTCACAGTGGATGATCTTAGCATATAAAAATGTCAGAAAGCCATCTTGGCCACTACCGGCTCACACCAAGCTGGCCTGGGCAACTGAGAGACCCCAAGCTTAAGTCCTCTGGGGACTCGAGCCAACAAACAGTGATCTGCGCTCAAGAGTTAAGCAGAGCAGCGGGCCCTGTGGGGCAGCCTGGTGTAGGCTCTGAGCCCTGCAGGGGATCTTGCACTGCCTGCTACCACAGCCTGCTTCGCTGTTGCTTGGACTGGACGAAAGGACCAAGTACCCATGTAATCCTGAGTTATACCTAGTTTAAGATCTCTGGGGACCCAAAAAGCCAGGCAGTAATCTGCACCCAGGAGCTGAGTAGAACAGTGGTTCCTGTAGCCCAGACAGGATTGGACTCTGCGCCCTGGGGGGATCCTGCAATCCCTGCCACTTCCACCACTGCCGCCATCTTGGCCACTGCCGGCTCGCACCAAGCTGGCCTGGGCAACCAAGAGACCCCAAGTTTAAGTCCTCTGGGGACTCGAGCCAACAGACAGCAATCTGCGCTCAAGAGTTAAGAAGAGCAGTGGGATCTGCTGGCTGGCAGCCAGGTGTAGGTTCTGGGCCCTGCAAAGGCCTCCATCTTGCCTCAGATCAGAACTGCAGATGGTCACCAACCCTCGTGGCCACCAACTTACTTGGAGATATGTGTGGGCTGTACCTGAATTACAGCAGAAGCAGCCACCTTGCCTCGGGACACCTCAGACAGCTAACCAGACAGAGCCCTGTGGACTGAGAACATCACCATTTAGGCTCCAGCAGTCCAACCAGGGAAGCTCTTCTTCTGCAGGGAATCCCATGGTTAGACTGAGCCCCGAGTCCCGCCACCATCTTGTAGCTGGTGGCCTGACCAGGTCACCACAAAAAAAAMCAACAGAAGAGCCCAGGTCACCATAAGGATCCAAGAGATGAGCCCAGATCTGTGGAAAAAAAAGATCTGATTCTTAAGAGCAGGCATCTAGGTAGGCCAGTAGGAGACAATGAGAGGCCATCTGCATACATAGCAGCAAGCAGCGAGAAGTCTCAGACCCGACCCAGCAGAGCTGAGGAGATAATTTGGAGACCAGTAGCTTAAAGGGTCCAGCATCCACCTCAGGAACAC
>BDUI01001005.1:163851-175371 GCA_002335545.1 Apodemus speciosus
CCTAGAATCTTGGAACACCATAGACACAGTCCACCTATCAAATGCTCTCCGACAAGAATGAAAAAGTGGACCCAGGTTCTGGAAAGGCACAATGCAGCAGTGCAGGGGAATACCAGAACAGGGAAGTGGGTATGGGGTGAATGGGGGAACAGGGTGAGGGAAAAAGACATATGGGACATCTGAGGGGTGGGGAAACCAGAAAAAGAGAAATGAAATGTAAATAAAGAATATATCCAATTAAAAAAAGAGGAAAAAAATCACTCTGTCAAAAAAAAATGTCAGAAAAATCCCTATTCTCTGTCACAAATTAACGCTAGAATATTAAATCTTCTTTGCAGAAAACATTCCCAGTGCAACTGARGTAGGAATGGCCTTCAAAACTGCTACCTGAATTTCACATGTGGTGTTATTCCATTTACAGGTTTTAGTAGTCAAGGAATCAGAGCAAGGAGGCTATGAAATAAACAATAACTGTCTTTGCACATCTCCACTGACTACATCTCCTCTGAGTTACAGAAAAAGTCTATCTTTTCTTTGGTACCATACAATCTCATATCTGTGCATTGATATCAATTTCTTTGGTAAACTTGGAGATCAGTGCTGCTGATTCATACCTCACACCCTCCTCCCTGTGTTCACAGAATGAAGCAGAAATATCAAAACTATATGGGCAGAAATAACTGTTTTTAATTTCTATCTAAACTGCCCAACAGAAAAAGAAGTCAGTGGAATCTTGTGGATGGTCCTATTCTGCCTCCTTCAGCCTAGCATTAAGCTTTTTGCTAAAGATTCTCAGTATCTTTCTGAACCCACTGACTGGGTCTCTTATCTTTCAATTATTGCTCCCTGCTGACCACATACATTTCTCTACCAATTCAATTGTTGCATGCTAAGCATATGGCCTTTCTTTGAAAATATAATTTTTAATTGTGAGTGCACAAAGATTTGTTTTAATACCTAATTTAATATCATGACCATTCACTTCTCCATGTGTACTCATTCAGTATGAAAATCTTGAGTGTCCCATGATTCTGAAAAATAATAAATGCAACTCAGTGTTGAAAACAATGGTTATAAGCTGTGATTATTCTCATCAAAATATGGTTTATATAGAACTTTAAATGTGAGGACTTTTTGCAATTTTTCTCTTTTTATTGGATACTTTTTTTTATTTCCAAAGATATCCCATTTCCTCATTTCCCTCCCAAGAAACCCAGTGTCCAATACCCAGAACCACTGCTTCTTTGAGGGTGTTCCAAAACTTACACCCACATCCAATCTCCCTCACAGTTATGACATTGTCCTACATTGGAGCATTGAGGTTTCTCAAACCCAAAGCATCTCCTCCCGTTYGTGCCTGACATGGCCATCCACTGCTACCTATGAAACTATAGATATGGTTCTCTCCATGTATACTATTTGAGTGGTGATTTAGTCCCTGGGAGTTCTGGAGAGTCTCATTGGTTGATATTGTTGTTGTTTCTATGCAATTGCCAACACCTCTCATTTCTTTAATGTGTGCTTTAACTAGGTCATAATCTAGATGAAATGGATGGTTTTCTTGACAGATACCACATACCAAAGTTATATGAAGAGGAGTTAGTCTACTTAAACAGGTTCAGATCACACAAGGAATGATAAGGAGTCATCAGAAACCTTCCAACCAATAAAAGAACAGGGYCAGATGGATTTAATGCAGATTTCTACCAGACCTTCCAAGAGAACCTAATATCAATTGTTCTCAAATTATTCAATAAAAGAGAAAGAGAAGTACCACTAACTAAAGCATTCTGTGAAGCCACATTTACTCTGATACCTAAACGACACCAGGATACAACCTAAAAAGAGAACTTCAGCAAAATGTCACTTATGAATATCGATTCAAAAATACTCAATAACATTCTTGCAAACTGAATCCAAAAACACATCTAAACCAACAACCAAGTAGGTTTCATCCCAGGAATGTACGGTTGGGTTTATATATGAAAATCCATTAATCAACAGTAGAAATAAACTCAAAGAAAAATATGCAAGATCATCTCCTCAGATGCAAAAATCGCATTTGAAAAAATATAGTGTATGTGGAACTTTTAATGCATTTTTTCTATTTTTTCATTTATTGGATATTTTCTTTATATTTCAAATTTCAACCCTTTTCCTGTTTCTACACCCCAAATTCTCTTTATGACCCCTGTTTCCTCTGCTTGTATAAGATAAACGTGGAACATAGCCAAAACCATGACTGGTCAAATCTCCTGAAATAGAAGAACTTATTTGCTCTCTTTGATTCTGATAGATGGAGAATGTGCATTCAAATAAAGAATGGAATCATTTTCAATCAGGAGTGAGATCTCATGTATGAGCATGAACATCAAATGCTGCAGCACCTTTGTAGATCTCTATCAGTTGGGCCAATTCATTTCTTGCCACCCTACTTCCTGACTTTACTTTGGGAAGCAGAAAAATAGAAAGTGGATGGAAGAGAAGCTGTTTTAAATTTTTTCTTACTACATTAACCAAGAGCAAAATAAATCAGTGTAACCATATCATTGTTCCAATTTCTGCCTCCTTCTACCTACATCCAAGCAGTTTGCCAGAGTACCTCTTTTTCATTTTGAGCCTTTTTGATTGAGACTATTATACCAAAATTTTGCTGCCTGCTGACTTATTATTATGTGCCTGTATCTCCCTCTACTTCTGTAGTATGTTCTTAACACAGCATTTTCTAGTACAATACTTTTTAATATTATATTATCAAAGGGGATTAGGCATACTAAATACAACATTCTTATCATAGCCTGCTCCATCAGTACTAAGTTTTCATGTGACACTGGAGTGTGTGATGAATATGAACTATATTTATTGGGTTTCAAAGTTGAAAACTATGTTTACATACTGTGGATATTTGCAACAATACATAGTGTGTAGGAAAATTTAATGTRTGCTTGTAAAGAAGTCAGAACTATTTCTGATGAACCTACAGTTGTAATTTCTTTACTACTGCCATAAATATCTGAACCCAAGTAATATATTTAATAAATATCCAGGATACAACACACAGACCTGAACTCTGAAGACATAATAAAAATGACAGGAAAATTTTGGGTCTCCAATGATCCACTGATACAAGGTCCCCATGAAAATTACTGTTACTATTTATATTTTWACCTGTTTGAAACATATAGGTTGATATTTTCTGGAGGTGGCAAATGTGTTGAAGAAATCAGAAATGGATCTCTGAAACAAGCAACCACTCTCCTTGAAGCTCTTCACTGGCTCCATCACCTGTCAGTAATGGAAGCAGGTTTCCTTTCCTTTAGTACCATACAGTCTCATTTCTAGACGATGATATCAATGCTTGTAAATTTGGAGATCCCCATCAGTGCTGCTGATTCATACCTCACACACACACACCAATTTTCCACAAGTACATGGTAACAATGAAAATTATTGTACCAATATCTACCTTTACATGGTATAATATCAAGTTTGAGATCAACAGAACAAGAAATATTTTTCCCTAAAGTGCTCATGATTTTGCTGATTTATGAGACAAGCAAAGGACTCGTCTAAAAGAAAAGCAGTCTTGAAAATCTTGTAAACTAAAAGAATAATTAAAGAATTAGCAACGGTTATATGGTTGAAAGTCTTTTATTATTAATGGTAAAATGTTACATCACTGTCACAAATCTGCTTTCATTCAGAGTATGAGAGCATTTTTGTCTGTTAGTCCCATCTGATTTTTCTTAGACTCCAATGTGGTATGTTGAGGACATTTTCTGCCTTAGCATTTCTTTCAGTGGCTGATCTTTGTATATACAAATGTCAGGAAACCTCCTGTCTCTAGCATAATCTGAAGAGTAGATATTGTATCCTCTTGGGAGATGGCAAAGCCCTGCATGAATGAGAAAAGGAATTCCAACTCCAAAGCAGAGGCCTTTAATTCAGTAAAAACTGGGTGTTAAGGGGTCAGAGCATGGAGACTCTAAAATAAAGAAGCAGAGTCTTTGCAGCTTTCCACTGTTTCTTTCTTTTTACAGGAACACAAGCTCTCTCCATACTCCTTACTCATTCAGTCAGGCTTTGGTTATATTCAGGACCAGATAAGATCTGGAATATAACCAGCAGTCTGGCTGACAAATCTCAAGTTTTTAGACAAATTTGTTTGCTCTCCTTGGTTCTGACTGATGGAGAATATGTATTCAAATGGAGAATCCAATCAGACCAAATCAGGCGAGACATCTCACTTCTGGGCATTGAAATCAAATCCTGCAATAAATTTGAAGATCTCCATCAGTGTTGCTGATTCATTTATTACCGCCACACCCTAATTTGTCTGATTCCATATGGAAGCAGGAAATAGAAAGAGGATGACAGGAAAAGCTTTTCTTTTTTTATTCTATTCTCTACACTGACCAACAGAAAAACAAGTCAGTGGAACATTGAGGCTATTCATATTTCCAAGTCTTTCAACCTAGATTTATGCAGTTTACCAGAAATCCTGTATTTCATTTTGAGCCTTTATTATTGTTACTATTTTCATGCAGTATTTATTGCCTGCTGACTTATTGTGATGTGCCTGCATCTCCCTTAAATTATGTGGTATGCTCTGAGCACAGCCTTTACTAGGACAATGCTGTATAATAATGTGTCATCAAAGAGTTTTATGAAAAGTAAGTACAAGATACTTCCCATACCATCCTCATCTAGTAATTACTTTGGATGTGAAAATGATGTGTCTTAAACAATATGGAATTCAGAAAAGAGGAATGTTTATACTATCTGGATATTCCCAACACTGCACAGTGTGATTGAAAATATAATGTGTACTTATAAAAATTCCAGAACATTTTCTGAAGGATATACAGTTGAATTTTCTTAACTACTGAAGGAATATCTGAATCAAAGTGATACAATAAATAAATATTCAGTTTATAGCTCAAAGACCTGAACTCAGAAGAGAGAATGAAAATAACACGAAAAACTAGGGTCTTTGGGATCCATAAGCGCTCCATGAAAAATTTAATGTCCATTTCTTTTTTTTTCTATATTTTGGTTTACATTCTGAATGCTTTCCCCTTTCCTGGTTACCCCTCACCATATGTCCCATAAGTCCTCTTCCCTCCAGCCATTCCCCAATAACCCCCTCCCATTTCTCTGTTCTGGTACTCCCCTATAATACCGGATCAAGTCTTTTCATGACCAGTGCCCATTCCTCCCTTCTTCTTGGGAATCATATGATTTGCTAATTGTGCCTTGAGTATTCAAAGCTTCTGGGCTAATTAATATCCACTTATCAGTTATTGTATTTCATGTGCATTCTTTTGTGATTGGGTTACCTCACTCAGGATGATATTTTCCAGTTCCAATCATTTGCCTACAAATTTCATGCATTCATTGTTTTTAGTTGCTGAGTAGTATTCCATTGTATAAATATACCACATTTTCTGTATCCATTCCTCTATTGAGTGACATCTGGGTTCTTTCCAGCTTCTGGCTATTAAAAACAAGGCTGCTATGAACATAGTGGAACATGGGTCCTTGTTGCCTGCAGGGGAATCCTCTGGGTATATGCCCAGGAGTGGCATAACAGGGTCCTCTGGAAGTGTAATGCCCAATTTTCTGAGGAACCACCAGACTGATTTCCACAGTGGTTGTATCATCATGCAATCCCACCAGCAGTGGAGGAATGTTCCTCTTTCTCCACATCCTCACCAACACCTGCTGTCTCCTGAGTTTTTAACCTTACCCATTCTGACTGGTATGAGGTGAAATTTCAGGGTTGTTTTGATTTGCATTTCCCTAATGACTAATGATGTTGAACATTTCTTAAGTTGTTTCACAGCCATTTGAATTTTTTCAGGTGAAAATTCTTTGTCTAGCTCTGTACCCCATTTTTAACAGGGTTATTTGTTTCTCTGGGGTTTAACTTCTTGAGTTTTTTGTATATATTGGATATTAGCCCTGGGAAGCTTTAAGAGATGGATGGGTATCAGTTTTCCTAAACAGCCCATGACTACCCTAAACTTGTAGTTACTACCGAATTAACTTTGAAGAACATACATGGTAGGAATTCTATGTCAATTTAAACATAAMATTATACTATAAAAATGGGTTGAATTTTTGAATGTCTTTCTCCATTAATGGGAATATTGCACCAGATGCATCACAGCCACAATTGTGATTAGTATCTGGGCATGTTAGAATTTATATATCTTAGTTTGTTTCACCAAGTTTTTTCACAGTATCCATGGTTGTATGTTGCATACATTGTTGCTACAACATTTCCCACATACTCCAACACATTTCTCACAGTTTCAGACTTAAGTTTGTGAAAATGTCACAAATTCCCTAGTGTCTGTCACAAGCTTAAGATTGAATGTTATATCATCATTGCAGAAGACATATCCCACCATGACAGTGGCAAGTAATGGATACCAAATGTTGATACCTGAATTACACTTGTGGTGACATTCCCTGTACAGGAAATAGGAGCACACGTACTAGAGCATGCAAACTCTGAAATAAACATTCCCTGTCCTTGCAGCTTTCCACTGGCTCTGTGTTCTGTCAGTTACAGAAGCTCTTTTGCTTTTCTTAAGTATCAGTCGGGCTTTGGATATATCCAGGACCAGATAAGACCTGGGATATAGCCAGAAGCCTGACTGAGCAAATCCTTCCCTGCAGACAAATTTATTTGCTCCCCTGGCTTCTGATTGATGGAGAATGTGTATTCAAATAGCGAATGGACTCAGATCCAATCAGGAGAGAGCTCTCATATCTAGGCATGATCATGAAATCATCCTGTAACCATGGAGATCTCCACCAGTGCTGCTGATTCATACCTCACAACCCCCTCATTCGTTTGCCTCAGTGAAGCAGAAAAATCGATAGTGGATGGTGGAAAAAGCAGTTTTTACATTCTTATCTCTACACAAAACCAGCGAAATGCAAGTTAGTGTAACCTTAAAGTTGTTCCATATTCTGGCTGTTTCTGTCTAGACTTAAGCTATTTGCCATAGGTACTCTGTTTCCTTTCAAGCCTTTCTGACTGTGATGTTATGTTAAAATTTTGCTGCTGCCTACTGAATAATTGCAATGTGCCTGCAAATCCCTCCACATTTGCTTCTGTACTATATTCTGATTACAGCCTCTCCTAGTATAATAANTTGCTGAGTAGTATTCCATTGTATAAATATACCACATTTTCTGTATCCATTCCTCTATTGAGTGACATCTGGGTTCTTTCCAGCTTCTGGCTATTAAAAACAAGGCTGCTATGAACATAGTGGAACATGGGTCCTTGTTGCCTGCAGGGGAATCCTCTGGGTATATGCCCAGGAGTGGCATAACAGGGTCCTCTGGAAGTGTAATGCCCAATTTTCTGAGGAACCACCAGACTGATTTCCACAGTGGTTGTATCATCATGCAATCCCACCAGCAGTGGAGGAATGTTCCTCTTTCTCCACATCCTCACCAACACCTGCTGTCTCCTGAGTTTTTAACCTTACCCATTCTGACTGGTATGAGGTGAAATTTCAGGGTTGTTTTGATTTGCATTTCCCTAATGACTAATGATGTTGAACATTTCTTAAGTTGTTTCACAGCCATTTGAATTTTTTCAGGTGAAAATTCTTTGTCTAGCTCTGTACCCCATTTTTAACAGGGTTATTTGTTTCTCTGGGGTTTAACTTCTTGAGTTTTTTGTATATATTGGATATTAGCCCTGGGAAGCTTTAAGAGATGGATGGGTATCAGTTTTCCTAAACAGCCCATGACTACCCTAAACTTGTAGTTACTACCGAATTAACTTTGAAGAACATACATGGTAGGAATTCTATGTCAATTTAAACATAAMATTATACTATAAAAATGGGTTGAATTTTTGAATGTCTTTCTCCATTAATGGGAATATTGCACCAGATGCATCACAGCCACAATTGTGATTAGTATCTGGGCATGTTAGAATTTATATATCTTAGTTTGTTTCACCAAGTTTTTTCACAGTATCCATGGTTGTATGTTGCATACATTGTTGCTACAACATTTCCCACATACTCCAACACATTTCTCACAGTTTCAGACTTAAGTTTGTGAAAATGTCACAAATTCCCTAGTGTCTGTCACAAGCTTAAGATTGAATGTTATATCATCATTGCAGAAGACATATCCCACCATGACAGTGGCAAGTAATGGATACCAAATGTTGATACCTGAATTACACTTGTGGTGACATTCCCTGTACAGGAAATAGGAGCACACGTACTAGAGCATGCAAACTCTGAAATAAACATTCCCTGTCCTTGCAGCTTTCCACTGGCTCTGTGTTCTGTCAGTTACAGAAGCTCTTTTGCTTTTCTTAAGTATCAGTCGGGCTTTGGATATATCCAGGACCAGATAAGACCTGGGATATAGCCAGAAGCCTGACTGAGCAAATCCTTCCCTGCAGACAAATTTATTTGCTCCCCTGGCTTCTGATTGATGGAGAATGTGTATTCAAATAGCGAATGGACTCAGATCCAATCAGGAGAGAGCTCTCATATCTAGGCATGATCATGAAATCATCCTGTAACCATGGAGATCTCCACCAGTGCTGCTGATTCATACCTCACAACCCCCTCATTCGTTTGCCTCAGTGAAGCAGAAAAATCGATAGTGGATGGTGGAAAAAGCAGTTTTTACATTCTTATCTCTACACAAAACCAGCGAAATGCAAGTTAGTGTAACCTTAAAGTTGTTCCATATTCTGGCTGTTTCTGTCTAGACTTAAGCTATTTGCCATAGGTACTCTGTTTCCTTTCAAGCCTTTCTGACTGTGATGTTATGTTAAAATTTTGCTGCTGCCTACTGAATAATTGCAATGTGCCTGCAAATCCCTCCACATTTGCTTCTGTACTATATTCTGATTACAGCCTCTCCTAGTATAATAAYATTAGTAGTGTATCACAAAAGAGGTATTATAATTCTAGTTTAATTTTCTGCCCCTACCTTGACCATCAACTACTCAGTTTGCTTGAAATGCTAAAGTGTCTCAAAAATTTGAACAATATTAAATGCAACCTGGTGTTGAAAACAATATTCTTATGCTATAACTATTCAAAATAAAACATGGTGTATAGGAACATATCATTTTTGATTTTAAAGAGGCCATGACATTGCCTGATGCATAAAAAGTCATAATGTACAAGGCCGTGGTGACGCATGCCTTTAATCCCAGCACTTGGGAGGCAGAGGCAGGCAGATTTCTGAGTTTGAGGCCAGTCTGGTCTACAAAGTGAGTTCAAGGACAGCCAGGGATACACAGAGATACCCTGTCTCAAAAAAAGTCATAGTATGATTTCTAGTGTCAGGAAGTTACAAATAATGGAACAATAACATAATAAACAATAGTTGTATTTTTTGAATTACTTTTACCATCATTGGTAACATGCTACTAGCATCACTGTCCCAAGATTGTGTGGATTATGAATATGGTTGTATCTGTGTCTGTTAGTTTCATCTGATTTTGCTTAGAGTGAAAGGTGGTATGCTGAAGACATTTGTGGCCATAGCAGTTCTCTCAGTGCCTGACCTAGGGATATATAAATGTCAGAAAATTTCTAGTCTCTTTCACAAGGTGAAGCTTGAATCTTGACTTTTTTTCTTTGCAAATGGTATAATCCTGTATTACTGACACAAGGAAGTCACACACCAATTCAGATACCTGAATTTCCCAAAGGGTAAAAGCTACTAAAAAAATGGAGCTAAGTAATCAGTGCCTGTAGACACTGAAATAAACAAGCACAGTTCTCACAGCTTTTTATTAGCTCTGTTTGCTGACAATGACACAAGTACTCTTCCTGTTTTTTAGTACCATACTGTACAGCTTTGGTTATACMTCAAAGCAGGTAAATCCAGGAATATGGAGAGCATCCTGACTTACCATATATTTTCCTGAAGACAATGTATTTTCTCTGCTTGCTTATGGCTGATGGAGAATGTACATTAAAATAGAGAACAGAATCAGATCCAATCAGCAAGGAGAGATTTCAAATATAGTCATGAACAGCAAAGCCTCTGGTAAACTGGGATATCTCCATCAGTGCTGCCGATTCATACCTCACACCCTCCTCCCTTGATTCACAGAAGTACAGAAAAAGGGAAAGTGGATGGCAGAAAAAAATCGCATTTTACCTTCTTCTACAGAGACAAATAACATAATAACTGAATAAACCTTGGGGAGGGTCTTATTTCCTGCTGCTTCTGCCTAGCTTTGAGCTCTTTGCCAGAGATTCTCTATTTCTTTTTGATCCCAATGTTTGGGTCACTTATTTTGCCATGTTTGCTGTTTGCTGAACAATTGTGGGGTGCCAATCTTTTTTTTCTAATTCAACTGTTGTATAATCTTTGCATATCTTTTCCATGAAAATATAATCTACTATGTGCATCAAAAAAGAGTTGTTTTAATACTAAGTTTAATATTCTGCCCATGCCCTAATTCACATTTATAAAATTTGTATGAAAATCTGTAGTGTCCCACAAGTCTGAACGGTATTAAATGGAATTCAGTGTTGAAAACAAGTTTTATGTTCAGTGATTATTCACAACAAAACATGGTATATGTGGAATATTTAATGTGCTTTTTTCTTTATTTCTAATTGGATATTTTCTTTACTTACATTTCAAATGTTATCTGCTTTACAGTTTTCTTCTTCCCTCTGGAAAACTCCTATTACCTCCCACCTACCACTGCATTTATAAGGATGTTCCCCTACCTACCCATCCACCTAATACTACCTCCCAGCAATGGCAGTCATTACTCTGGGGCATTGAGCTATCACAGGACCAAGCTCTAACCTCCCATTGATGCCCAACAAGGCCATGCTCTACTACATCTAAGGCTGGAGCCATGAGTCCCTCTATAAGTACTCTTTGGTTGGTGTTTTAGTCCCTGTGAGTTCTGGGGGAAGGGTCTGATTGTTTGATATTGTTGTTCTTCCTATGGGGATACAAACCCCTTCCAATTCCTTAACCTGTTGTTTTAAAGATGTCATGCCAACTTTGACACATATAAAGTTGCAATGTTTTTTTTTTTTTCTATTCTCAGGAATAAATTAATCAAAGTAATGCACTCAGCTAAATATCCATTATATATGACAGAGAACTACTCTCTAAAGTCAGGATGAAAAGAACATGCAAACATGGGTGCCAAATAACCATAAGTCACAATAAAAATTATTGTGTCCATATCTTCCTTTACATGGTAAAATACTAAGTTGGAGATGATAAAGAAAAAATGTATTTTTTTTTTGCTAAAAGACATTAGTACAATGACAGAATGAATAATGATAGTATCTTCTATGTTTGTCAGATGACTGTCTGTGCAGTGCTGAGCAGGGCAGCAGAGAAACCTGCCAGTAGAAGACTGGGAATACATCAGCAGCAGAGAGACCACACCAGGCCAAACAGTTCCATATGGAATTTATTGGGGATGGGAGGGATAAAAGTGGTGTCAGAAACAAAGAATGGAAGACAGGGGGG